>JANHGB010046746.1:11087-27568 GCA_026283785.1 Coracopsis vasa
TCAAGGGGAGGAAGTCCCTCAAAATGCTTCCCCCCCATATCTGCCTGCCTGAATATTCCGTCCCCCCCGGCCCCCTCCCTTGTTCAGGGGCTTGGAGGGGGCATTCAACACCTCTCATTCCTCCTCTGCCCTCAAGGGGGGGTTGTCACAACACTAGGTCCCAGGAAGGGGGGGAATTGAGGCCACAACACCCCACCTTGTACAATGTCTTCTCCCACCCACTCACACACCCCCCGTAGCTACCTGGGAATATTCCCCTTCTTCGTGCTGTGGAGGCTGTAGTGGGATAGTGTGACGGCTGGGGTAAGGGCTCACTACATGGGAATGGAGGGAAGCTGGTTTTCAGGGAATTAAAATAAATGTCTCCCCAGAATCTCTGCAGTTCCTCCCCTCCCCCCATTTTTTTTTTTTTTTGCTTGCTTTCTTGTTGCTGAAGTATAAGAAGATGTTACAGACCCTCTGTTAAGATTAATTAAGCTCTTCTAGGAGGATCTCCTTAACCCTTATGACATGCTTCTCAGTGTCTGTCTGTCACTATTCTTTTCCTCTTTCTGTCTCTGTAGGGCCAGGACCTGGACTGTGTGTGATTGTACTTGTGATAACACCAGGCCTCATCAAGAGGCACGAGGATTATTCAGGACAAGAAGCTTCATCATCTTGTCCCTTCTCAAGCCAGCTTTGCTTTTTATTTATTTATTTTTAAGTGATCTCAGGCTGTGGGAACTTCAGGTCTGGAAGAACAAATTCAATGATAAAGTGGAGGGATTTTATAGTAACCTGCTCCAGGCTGTGCAGCGTTTCTTATCTTGCCAGCCTCATGTTTTCCTTTCACTTTTTCATGTTTTGCTGTGGTTGAGCCTCCTGATCTAACTGACTTGATCTGTAGGTAACGTGTGCTGGGCAGAGGGGATTTGTCTTATTCATGTGTCTTCCCTCCTTGCAGTTGCAGTCCTGTTGCTAAATGCCATGTCAGGCTCTAGACTGGGGAAGAGGTCTAAGGTGATCTTTCTCCTCCCTTACCTTGGTTCATGTTAAATCTGCTTTCCCTGTTTTATCTTACTTGTGTCGAAAGCAGTTATGTTCAAATTAATACTGAATCTGCCGGGCTTTGATAGGAAATTGGAGGCTTCAAAGCCATCTTCAGTTTGTGCTCTGTCCTGTTCTCTCGGCTCCAGGCAGGCAGCATGAGAGATGGAGAAGACTTGGTGATGAGGAAGAGCATTTGTCTTCTGGACTTCTCCTCTTGCTCATTCTCTGTTTAATCTTGTTGTTGTTTTGCAGGAGCAGGAGGAGTGCAAGGGGGTGTTATTAACCATAACACCAGGTCCCAGACTTCAGCTCTGGATGGAGCCACCACAACGAGCACCAGCACCACCACTGCAGCAGCAGGAGCATCTGAAGTCACTGCTGCTCCAGGGACCCTCAGTCAGGGCAAATCGGTGGTTATCAGCACCATGGCAACTGCCTTGTCCACCAGGAATGGCAAGATTGGGACCACAACAGTGCAAACTTTGAATGGGAGTAATGTGGTGATGAACTCTCACCATACAGGAAGTGCTGCTTTCCCTGGGACTCCAGTGACCGCTAACCCTGCTCCTGCCCCTGCCGTTGCCCCTCTTGTTAACAATGGACCTGGATCTGTGGGGAAGGGAAATACTGTTAATGCCGTTTTGCCATCGGCTTCCAACACTGTCATCCAGACGTCTTTCCTTAACACTGCTGTGTCCTCTGCATCTTCTTCCTCGCCCACAGTTATCTCCTCGCAGCCACCACCGAGCATTGGGACTGGGACACCGACAGTAACGCTTGTGCGGCCGCCGATCCACACAGCAGGACCCACAGTAGCTGCAGCTGGGGCAGCCACTCAGAATGGGAGCAATACTGTGATCAATTCAACCATCAGTGTGGGGAGTTTTCCTGCTGTTGCTACAGCCACTGTGGGATCTGGAGCTTCCCTCCAGACATCACTTGTGAACAGCCAGTCTGGTTCCACTGTGCCAGCAGCTCCCACCACACAGGTCATCAAATCTGAGTCTCCTAAAGCTATAGTCCAGGCAGTATCCCAACAGCAGACGTTGGCTACTGTTGGCCAGCCCAGTACTACAGGGGGTAACATGATTATTGGGCAAACTATGCAAGCTGGGCTCTCCAATGTTGCTCCCAATCCTGGTGGGATACCTCCTGCAGCTCCTGGCACCCCCACGGGAATGGCTAAAGGCACTGCCAATACAGTGGCACAAAGTCTGCCAAGGACTCCAACAGCAACTACGAGTGGAATAAGAGCAACTTTGACTCCTACAGTTTTAGCACCTCGTTTGCCTCAGCCACCTCAGAACCCAACTAACATTCAGAATTTTCAGTTACCACCAGGTAAGCAAGAGGATTGAAGGATTTTACTTTGAAAGTGTATTTCTTGCAGGGAGGAAGGGGTCCAAGTAAGATTTCTTGCTATTCAATTGTGAGGTGTGGAAACGGCATTAAATTTAGCAATGAGAATTGCCTGATTTTGAGTAGTAGCGTAATAGCATTCCACTACCTAGTGTATGAATTTGGGTGACCAAAAAGTCTTTCCAGTGGTAGTAATACAAGAATAATTGTGACTGGTATCTTTGTCAGGGTGTGAGTGTAGATGAAGCTGTAAACAGACAAAGCCTGACCATGGGATGTTATCAAAGGAAAAGTTGCTATTTCATTTTCACATTAAGGCATTTTGACTTTTAAGGTGGTTTTGTCAGTAGTTCGTGTAACCTTTGCGTGCTGTTCGGTTCCCTCTCTGTCCCTGCACGGCCCCAGCACCACAGAGCACTCATGAATAGAGAAGCAGCAGATACAACAGGAGAAAACTACCTTCTTTTGCTTGAAATACCTTCAAAGTCTGACTTAAAAACTCACAGAGTTGAGGCTTATGATCATCTTTTTAGTCACTGGAGTTCTGATACAAAAGGCAGTCTTCCTCTGTCCTTACCTCACCCTGTTGTGTCTAGGGTTGCAGCTTTTGTAGTAGCTAGTCTCATGCTTAGTGCTAAGCATCTCTGGACAAGGAATCTAGTCCTGAACTCAGTGGGTGAGTAAAAAGCAGGATGAGAAGCCTTTCTGTCCTGAGAACTGTTGTGTTCCTCCTTAAATATCCTAGATTTGGAGATTTAAGGTCATATATTTGCAATTATTTTGATCCATGCTTGTCATTATATCCAGATCTATTTTTAACTGAAAATACTTGTGTGAACCTGCACATAGTTTCCTGTCTTTTTTAATAGTATACAGTAATAGCTGTGTTCATATTATTGAGTGTTTTCAGGGCAGTGCACAAAGAACTGGTTAAATTTCACTGTTGGTACCAAGTGAAATTAGTGGTGGTTGAGTATTGTTTGTTTCGATTGGTCTTAGTGAAAACACACCTATTGAAACTCCTGAGCAACCTCAAAGCAATGCACCTGTCACATGAGGTACATCACAAACCATACGATGTTACTCTACACCATCTTTTTGTGTAATATACTATTTATGGTATGTGATGCCACCAAGTTTGATGAAGTCTGTCAAACATTCTGTGTCTCTAACTGGCATAAATATTCCTCACTTTTTTCCAGAGAAGATTATTCTCTCTATGAGTAATTTGAATGACACATGTTGCTAATTTAACATAAACCCAGCAGTAAAACTCAGACCTTAAAATCCCAGAGCTTGATTTGAAGCTTGTGAATTGACAGGCTGGAAGAGCCTTATTTATTTATTTACTGCCACAGTGTATCAAAGGGTTTTTCACGTTCCAGTCTATTGCCATGTACACCTACGTTTTCACTGATACTGCATTATAAACCTGATTATGGGAAAAATACCACTGTGGAGTCCAGTGGGACCTTTTTTCCAGGTAGCTGATGTTTTCCAAGTGCCAGAGCACACTGAAATGTGTTACTCTTAGAAGCAGCGTTGCCAGTTCTTAAGCATAATTGGACCATAAATTGCACCTTTGGAGGTCTCAATAGATCAAAGTAAACCAATACAGGTTCTAAACACTGGAGGGTTTTTATTAAGCACTTTTCTTGTCTGTCCCACACTTTAAAAATATTTATAACTTCAGAAGAATAGCATGACTCTTAAGGAAATACACATAACTGAATGCATAGGAATTGGGAACTGGGTTCTTGCATGCTAAGGCAGACTTAATATTGGAAAGGATTTTTTTAGTGGAACAGATCGTATTTGTAATTGCATTGGTTTGCATTTTTGTACTTTGCCAAAGTAGCCAACTTTGAAAGTGCTTTGCATAAAGCATTTCTTTCAGAACACTTAAGAACTGATGGATGTTGAGCTCTTGCAAGCATCTCGCAGGTGCATGTGGCTACTGTCAGAGGTGCTTAGCCCTTGCAACTGCTTTAATCTTTAATAGGGCCCGTATGCATTCAGAGTGAAAGGAGAATGGATGGCTGTGCTTTTGAAACTGTATTTCAAATTATAGTGTCATAGGCTGGATTTTTAAAGGCAGTTTGCTAGCATGAGGCTGCAACTGCAGCACTTGTGTGCTGCACATCTGCTGCATGCATCAAATTTACATCACAAGTTTAGGTTTATAAAAGTTGGCTGTGTGCTAATGAGAGTTTGTGAGACTGAGGGCTTGAAATAGCCTTAGATCCTGCACTGCACATGTTGCTTTCCACACAAAGACTTACAAACACTTAGAAAGAAAACCTTATGGAAGGTTTGACCAATAAGCAGCACATGTTTTATAGTTATTTTCTTACCCTGGATTACTGTTTCTAGCTCCACAACACAGTTACAGTTTCACATGCATGGAGAGCAGAATATAAAATGTCAGTGAGTGTTATTAACCAGGGGCTTGAAAATTAGAAACCTTGAAAGGTTTCAGATGGTCTGTTAAAATGCATCTGTGGAAAACAGACTCGATCAACGCTCTTTAAAATATATTACTTCTAGAATAGTGCTTTGTATTGCATCAAAGCAATTGTGCAACAAAAATTGACCAAATCAGAGCTGTTTGAAGAGCTAATGAGCTATAGTTGTTGTGCCCTTACTGGATTCTGGCATAATGCTTCCCAAATAAACTGAAATATTCAGAGTATCTGTGCATTAAAAATGGTTTTCTGCTACTGATGTCTCTGTGGAAGACACTGTTGTGCTTACTCTTCAGGAGCCTGTGTTTGTAACTTTGTGGTCCAGTTGGACAGATCTGTGTAATGAAGGTCCAAAAATAACCTTATTTATAGCTTCTTAGCAAAGACATGAAAATGTTGTCAGATGATTTCCTAGGAGGCGGGAGCACGAGTTTCCCTTTAGACAACACTGCTTTAAAGATGCAACAGCATCTGAAACTGGGACTGAAAATAAATTGTATGAAGTTCCAGCTACTTCAGGCAATAAGGTGAAATGTGTACAGTAACATGGTAAAGAGGTAGGAAAATTGGTGAGGTTGTTAAAGCATGAAGTCAGTGTTCTGCTGTTATAGGTGCTCAGGAAAGTCTGCAGAAAAGCGTAACATGCCCTGAGATGAATCTTTTGCAATGTGAGAGTTCATGAAGTGTTTAAAGGCAGTCACTGACACATGGTAAAATCATCTTGTAAAAGGACAAACTTTTGTACTTCAGAATCGCTCTTCAACACCTTATCTTCCCCAGCAATGCTATAGTACAGTTTCAAAACCAGCGTCTGTGAGCTTGTACTTACTTTATCAGTATTGGCAACGTAAAGGTTCAAATCTTTGCTTTCTCTTCTTGCTGATGCTTTCTGTTGTTACTCTCTTCTGCTTTATTATGTACAAGCATCTCATCATAAGCAGGTGCCTGCTTAAGGAAGGGAGCAGATTGGAGGGAGTGCTGTAGGTGTACAGTGAGAACAATACAGAGTAGGTAGGTCTGGGCAGTGAAACTGAGATCTAGAAACCTTCACTTCACTGTCCCCCTCTTTTACCTTCACTAGAAGTTTCTAGTACTTAGATTTGCCAGATTGATGCTAAAGACTTGTTTCTTCAGGAAAAAAAAAAAAGATCCTGTAACTCTCAGTCTGTTTGGAGGTAGCAGATAGGACAGGTTGTCTGTGGAGTTTATGTATTTCTTTTACTTCTGTGATCATGACCAGTATTCTCGTTAGCAGTAACATGGTTGTGCAGCTGTAGTAGAACTCCTATTGCAGATTCATTTTGCTTTATATCTAATAATACAACTTCTTTGTTACTTTCACAAAACTCAGTTGGATCTGCCAGTAGCTGATGCTAGAGGATGAAACTAGATTGCATTATTACTTTCTTTCTGGAGGGCATCTCGTGCCATATCTGTGGTGACCACAGGATGTTCCACTCCTGGCTGTGAAACTGGTGGGGATCCTCTAAAGACGTTCCAGAGTTTGAACAGTCCTAATGCAAGTGATCTCTACAGTCAGTTTAAACTTACTGTTGGTGCTTTCTAGAAGCAAAGGGTACCTGGAAGAACATTGGTGCTGTAATCCACTGGTGCAGGCATGTATCTATTTTCATGTTCAAGGTTTTGTTCGTGGCCTTACATGCTGCAGACTTCACTTGATATTAAATGGAAGCTTAACTTCTGTAGAAGTTGTTGATTTTTAGCTGGTGTTACCTATCCAAGAAGGATTCTTAATTTAAGCTTTGATTATAGTGACTTTAAGACGATGAAACTACCTGAGCACATACTGCCTTTACAGCATGGATTCTGGTCCTTTTCACATGAGCAGTCATACTGCTTGAAGCTGGAGTCACTGAAAGCTAACATCTGCAGGAGCAGTTCAGTTTCCTTCAGTGAGGAGCTGAGGTGCTGTGTTTTTTGGGTTACTTTATACTTGAAACATGTATCCACAAATGCCTAAAGTAACTGGGAATATAAATAGAAGAGGAAATCTACAGAGTTCTATAATGTAAGAGACACAGAAAGGGACAGAAGAAATACTATTAAGTAGTGGAATGTAGTTGTTTCTATTTCTCACTGACTAGTAAGCGAGTTCAAACATATCCTGATTATAGTTTTCCTGTATGTATCCTGTATGTGCTGCCAATATTATGCCTGTTAACTGTGTTGGCATGGCTCTATTTGGTTAAAAATAATGTCTGTATTGCACAGTGATAACAGAAACTTCTTACAGGACTTACAGCATGTTTTACTTTCAAAGGATTTTACAAAACTTAATCCTTGTAACATGCCTGTGTGGTTGGTAAATAAAGTAGTATGAACTCTGCTTTAGAGCTGGGGGAAAGAGCAAGTTAGAGAAGTTCTGACTTGCCCAAGGCCATGAGGGAATGGGTATTTTGCCAGGATTAGAGCTTGGGAGCCCTATACTTGGCGCATGAAGTGGTATCTCTCTTTCTGAAAGATAACTGTGGATCTCCTCTGCACAACTCTTCTGGGTGAGGGGTGGATTTCATGTTCAAATCGTGCATCAGCAAAAGGAACATTCTGCTTAATTTGAAATCTGCTACCTCATATCTGCCATATGTCACCAGACTGAAAGTTGTGTTTGTTCTCACTGTAGCTTTCATGACTGAGGAATCCTGCATGCTTGGCTTTGTACCCCAAAGGACTTCAGACTTGGAGATGTGCAACAGGATTTTGTTGCTCTTAAAATGAGTGTCATGAGATGTTTTGCACATCTGAGAAGAGTGTCTCTTTAAGTGATGGAAATATAATAGTGATTCTGTTAAGCTATGAAAGCTATTAACTTTGGCTACGTATTGTTCAGTTCTGCTGTGGAAAGTACCTTTGGAAGAGCATGTATGGATTCGTTTCATACGCCTGTCTACATATGGTCTTCCTGGGTTTTTTGGGTATCACTAGGCTTATGATCAAGGTTGTTTGTCAATGACCCCTGTGAGTGCTTTCTTTTGAGCCATTCTGCACTCTGATACTCTAGAAGTTACGTGGTATTTTGATGGTCAGTGAGCTAAACGAGTTTTCCAGCTCTGGAAATCTATGTGGGTTACTTCTAAAATGCAACATCATGGTTTGAGGACCACAGATTTTGGGGACTTGAATCGCTTACTAAGACAGGATGCTGCAGCAAAGTTAGAAGTCTGAGGTGAAAAGGCAACAGTTTGGGGCACTGATAAGACACAATTTAGTAGGTATCACAAACTCTCCTCAAATGAGATGTCTTGGTGTAGGAAAACTCTTATTATTATTTGTCTTCTCTGTTTTGGGAAATGATATGTAACTAGAATCCTAAAAAGAGGAAATGTATGAAGTCGTTCAGGAGCATAGTTGAAAATACTGATACTAATCTAACTGGGGTTTAGCAAAGCGAAGATGCTGGCTTGGGGAAAGCTTAATTTCTGGCTCTCTGTTCTCAACAAAACAGAGCGATCAAATACTAAGAGTCTGCTTAGTAAGAGTACAACATGTTAAATGGTTTTGGGTTTTTTTATGACTATATTCAGTTTTTCTCAGAAATACTTGAAATCAGCTTTTTAACCTGAAAATGAGTTATCTTGTCAGAATTATTCACTGTGTATGAATCCTTATAACTCCACTTATCTGTCTGAATCTGCTCTTTGAATTTGATGGTAAAAAGAAGGCTTTTGCCAGTTGGAAGACAGTTAAGTGTTAGCAAGATTAACTTTTTTATCTCAGGCATATGATCTGTTGTGAAAGATTTGAAGAGGTAGGAGCATAACAAAAAAAGTTCTGAAAATTGTGTTTCTCACAACTGAAGACAGTGATAGGGATTTTTGATCATACTTAGGAAGCAGTTATCTGTTATGTAAAGCTGTATGTGAAGGAAGGCCAAACTCCAGAGCAAGTATGTGATGCTCACAAGTTACAAAGGGTTTTTTTCTGTGCACAGCCATGTGGATGTTTCTGTGTACAAACCGATGTGTGATCCATGGGCATTGACAAAGTTTCATCTTGCCGTTCTGGGACTGAAGCCTCAGTAGGTCTTGATCCCTTTGGTGGGTTGCACACAGTTGTTTAACTGAGACAGTGGCTGTGGGCATACTTGAGCTTTGGTTTTGTGCTATTATAATTTTTTAATGCATTGTTTTTGAACTAATGAAGGTCTTGCCTAAATGCAGGAAGTTGTGTATTTATAATCATACAGGTTTCTTGAAAGTTGCAAAACCTTTCTTGTCTGGGTAGGTTTTGCTGGATCAGCCCTCTTGCATACTGCTTCCTCGTGAGAGAAGGAAAACAGCTTATACAATAAGCATCTCTTACAACTATATAGTTGTGTCAGCACTGGTGATTGTACCACTAAATTATTGTGGCAAAATGGTCCCATTTCCAGCTCGAATATTGAGAGAAGCATAAAAACTGTACACAGACCAGGCTGTGATTAAGGGGGTTTTAAATAGAGAGTATATCTTGGTGAAGAGCAAAACTTTGATTATCATCACTATATAATGGTATAAATTAACAATAATCAAGAAAGAGGTGATAGTTACAAGGAGTTGGTACAACCGTGTCCTGTTGGGCAGGAAGAGCTGTTCAGCACCTCAGTAGAGCTATCTAAAGGCGTTGCACAAATGTGGATTATCTTTGGCTCTATAACTGTTGTTAGGCTGGAAATAACATGTTAAAAAGATGAGTTTCTGCACTTTTATTACCAGTGGTCAGAAAGTTACACTTTGATCATAAAAGGCTGATTCTCAGCAAAGTGCATAAATAAGCTGTAAATCCTTTCACCCAGGGACAGTTCTTTTACTGAGTATTTATACAGGATTTAGTGCAACGTTTGACTCTGTTGCCAAGCTTTTTCCGTGGGGTTTGGAAAAGAATAGTGATAAAAATTTAGTAACTTTTTGTCAGTGAAGAACTCTAAATTTGAACTGTAAATATGAACACTTTGTATCTTTTAATTTTGATGCTTTTTTCCTTAAAATGCATTACTAAAATATTTATATGTTTTAACCAGTACTTAGATAACTAGTAACATAAACCTCGCCTTGATATGCGATGTTATTTTATATGGCTAGCACGTTCTCAGGTTTGTATTGAATCAAGCAAGTCTCTAGTAAAAATGATCTTACTTACCATTATAACTTGATTAATATATACTTCTGAGAGTAGCTGAATAACTAAAAGCCATCAGGGTACTTTAGTACAAAATAAACCACATGCTGTATAAACTCTGTGCAACAACTAGTGCAGATTCAATTGGAAAAAGCGTGCTCTAGGTATTGGAGTATAAACAAAACCTAAGCAATGAGGTGTGGTGAGTGCTCTGGTCTGTCTTGAATGCTTTGAGGGGGCAGCGAGGCTGCACTGGGCTGTCTTCACACCTTTCCTCAGTTTTTTAATCAAGTATTTCTGTAAGGGAGGGTTGGATTTAGTGCCTCTCTCAGGATGTAGTAACATCAGGTGCGTTCGGCATAAGTGGTGGTGTGGCAAGTGGGACCAGTTGTACTCACATGAGTCAGAAGTACCAACTCCAAGGAGTAGCGCTGTGGAATTGCAGCACCTCTGGCAAACAAGTCAATGGCAGTGACCAAAGAGTTTGCTGAGGGATCAGTGGAGGAGGTCAGAAGAAGAGATATGGAGTAGGAAGGCTGAACTGTGCAGAAGTCTGTAAAAAAAGCATGAGGAGCTTTCAGTTTTTAATGAACATACCTGCAGTCATGTTTGCCATAGTATTAAGGGTGGAGTGGAATAAGAGACAAGTGATCATGCCTTGAACTTCAACCTCTTATTTCCTTTCATTCTTCCTTTTTTCCAGTGTATCATTTGGTTTTCTTTCCTTCCCTCGCCTCGTGGGGGAAGGGGAGAGAAGGCACTAATTATTTATAAGTGTTAGTCATAGCCAGTCATTAAGCTTAGTCATTACTCAGGATTGTGCATTTGATGGTTAGTAAAAATCAAAACAAGACTTGAATTGCTGAATTCAAGCTTACAGGTGTGAAAATACTTTTATTTCTGTGTTCAGACTCACTGCAAAGCAGTGCTATTTAATCAGTGTTGCTATCTGCCAAATTACATGTAATATCATGTCCATGTTGATAGTTTGTGTTTGAACTCAAAGCCATGGTGTTCAATGTATCCTTAAAGCAGAGAAACTTCTAAATCAGCAGTGAGAGTGATAAAATCACCGTGTGTTTCTGAAGAGGAGGATGTGAAAGGAGCTTTTCCACTGATGCTGCTTTGGGTAGCTGTCACTCAGTGGGACTGTCTGACATTTGGTCTCCACAGCTCCAGGTGAAAAGATGGCATCAGCAAAGGGTTTTGTCCCTGCCAAAATTACAAAGGGTATATACCTAGAGTAGGGCATTCATAGTGGGAACTAGTTAAAGAAATGCATTTTTTAAAGGGTGTTTTCATGTACTTAGTTATTTTAGGGTGTTGTTTTTTGAAGGAAGATAATGTGGATTTGATGCATTACTCCTCACTAGGTATAGTGTACAAACTGTCGTAAATGCAGAGTAGTTTGCCCATTCCAGTTTCTTCGGGTGCTTGAACAGCACTAATGTTGATATACCTTTAGTATAGACAAACTGTTTGCCAGAAATGAAGACTAGTTGAGTTTTAAAATCTCCTATTTAGAATAATAGATCAAAAGAATTAGTGACATTTTATGTCTTCCTTTCTCAAAACCAAAGCTGATTTTGATATAACTGCATTGTTTGATGTAACTATAATGACATTAACGGTAGAGCTGAATCTGAATGACTTTGAGATCAATAACTAAGGTTTAGCTCTTGATAGTGTTTTTCTCTTTCTGCAGCAGACCAAAGAGAGCTTTGTGTGGTGACTGGGTTCCAATTTGACAGAGCACGCTAGTGTTTTGGCTTTGTATGCTTGACTAGCAAGGAATGTTAACACACACTTTCAAGGAATCCAGCTTTCCAGAAAAGTCAGAATGGTTTCAGATCACATTGTTGTTGAAGTCTTTATCAATTGTTGCCATATAAAATGACATATTTCCCAGAGCACTTCTTACACACCTTTTCAACTGAGCAGGTAAGATTTTTTCCGTATGGGATCACTTAAAAACAGCGGCTTTTTGGCACTCCAGCACGACATTGTTCCTTTAACTATATTCTTAAAAAACTTGTGAAGGAATACTTTACCAGTGATTCACTTCTTTGCTTTTTATACAGTATAGTTGAGTTCTGTAGTTTGAAACTGAATTATTGCATAGTAAGAGTAAGCAAAAGCTTAATGAAGCTTTCAGTTTCTTGGACTCTTTAGGAGGAAAAAAACAAAGGCAGTTTTCATAATGTGAAGTTGTGTATTTGGTCTGTACAAAATACATTTGCTGTGCGCTGCAGTCAGGATTCTTGATGATTTTGGGGACTTATCTTTATCTGTGCTCACGATAATCATTAATCAGCTGTTCAAGAATTAGTGTTTCACATTCCGTAACTGTTAGTTGTGATCTGTGTGTGCAGATCAGGCATGTGGAGAGAGTGAGGACAGGCAAAGGGAGTGCTGTAGTAAACTAATGCTGTACCAAAACTTTTAGGCATTGTATCTGGGTAATACTTGTTTTTATTCCAGAGTGACGCGAGTTGGAAAGTGCAAGGACTGATGTGCTTTTGCAGCTCTGTAGTAAGTTCTTGTCCAAAACTCTGTGCTACACCAGTCTTCACTATGGTGTAACCTGTAGTGCCTATCTGGAGAGACTCCAAGTGGTTTTTACTGGAGATGCTCTGAAGCAACACCTGACAGTCATGTTTTTTCTTGCCAAGTTTAGCTCACCCTAAGCTCAGCAGGTGCTGAATATTCAGCAGGCACCTGTAGGATGTGTTGGACATAGTGTGCACTGTATGCTCTCAGTACCACTGTGTGCTCTCAGTACCACTGTGTGCAGATCCTTGCTTTAGGGTGCCCGTTGCTCTGAAACAAGATGTGAGGGAATTTGGCACAGTGCCTCAGGTCACTCCAGGGTGCTGGACAGCTCTACAGCTGCTGCCAGGTTTAGGGCCTGTAGACCTGCAACTTGGCATGGAACATATCTGCTACTCGTGTTTGCACAGGCTGACCTCACCAGCAGGACAGGCACTTCTGGAGCAGGTGAAGTTGCGCATAGTCATGGGCTCATTTTCAGCTAGTTGGTGTGTAGGAGCTGATGCCTGCACTATGTAGACTTCTCTGTAAGTGCTAAGGTTAGCCTTGTTGAGCTGTAACACCTTTATAGAAGTCACAAACAAAACACATTTGTTCATGAAACTCAAGAGCCAGGATCACTGACAGTGTCAAAGACTTTGGCAAGAAAGTTCAAGTAAGCGTGTTTTGGAGTTTTTGTCTGGATTTGTTGTGCAGCACAGATCACCAGAGATTCTAAGCATCCAAACTTAGTGCATCTGACCTGGTGGTGCAAGTCTCTCATCAGGTACAAAGTAATGTCTTCAGAAACATCTAATCCACAGCTTTGTTACAATTTAAAGTTCTGTGTTGTTCCTCTTGACTTGTAACTGTTTCTAATGAGTTGATGTATAGGTTGTCCTACATGAGCTGCTACATATCTACTGGTCTGTTGCAGGTGCTGCTCTTTGATCTAAGTGATTCTAAATCTGCTAAAAGCAAGATTCCCTTAATTGCCCAGATTTTCATGGAGCTGCAGGAGACTGGTACTTTGACAGGTTCTTCCCTTTCCTTCCAATAGAGTGAGAACTTTTCCAGGCAGGTTGGTTATCAGACAAGGAGGAATGGTGATTGTTGAACAGCATTGCTGTGAGAACCAGGTTATAATTTCCTTTTCTGCAATAAGGGACCCTATCATATCCATCATTTCTGCTGAAAGTTCTTCCTGTGGTGTGTATAGGCAGTTATCCTTTTCTCTAGCTGTCTCTATAACTTTTTTGTATTGGCAAAATCTTAGAAACTTTCTCCTTTTATAAAGGTTTTGTCGTTCCAGCATCTCTGTATAGCCTGATCCACTCATCTACAGAGCATTGACTCATCCATTTTGCTTTATCTGGCTTTTGTGGTGTATATGATATCAACTTGCATAACCTTACACACACTTGCTTTCCTTTTTGTGGCAACAGAATCTCTTCTGACGATACAGAAGGGATATTATTGTAAAGCTTTCTTCTGCTAATATGGCACAGCAGCTCATGATTGCTGTCAGGGTTTTTGTCATGTCAGATGTTTGCAGCATCTTGCCACAAATGAATATATGCTTGAGAGCTTGAGGCAGAGAGAGTTTTGACGTTAAGATAACCTCTTAGTGAACTTCCCTGGAAAATCTAGTTAGGGTTTGAACATTTGTCAGATGTCAGTGAATTCTCTAATCAATAACTCTCTTTTCTAGAGATGTTTGTAAGGACTTTGATTTCCTAAACCTGAAGCATCAATCCTGTAGTTATTCTTTCAGGTCTGGACATTCTTTCTGAACATGTGTGTGTATTGAAGGTGTTTCTTTGCTGCCAAACAGTTCTCTCTGACCCTGACTGTTTTTTCTCTGGAAATAAAGTTTAGTTACTTTGTTACTTTAAGAAGAAAATTTCCCATGGAGACTGGAAAAGGGATTCTCCATGTGATTTCAGGGTCATATATTCATTAAGTCTTCTGTCATGTCTCAGCTGCTAAAAAAGAGGACTTATTAAAAATCTAGGTTCCGTAGTAATAGCTTTGTATTTCTGTGGGCTGGACCTTGAGCTACACGGTGGGTAATGAACAGAATGTGTAAGCTTGAACCTTCTGGTCTTCAGTATCTGTATCAGAAAGAGAGATGTTGTCACTTGTGACTGGGTAGGATACTGTCTGTTTTGTACTTCACAGATGCAAGTGTTCCATTCTTGCTGGTATGCTCAGTGACAAGCATGGGCAAGTTATGAATGCTCCATCCCTGGCAGTGTTCAAGGCCAGGTTGGACAGAGCCTTGTGTGACATGGTTTAGTGGGAAGTGTCCCTGCCCATGGCAGGGGGGTTGGAACTGGATGATCTTAAGGTCCTTTCCAACCCTAACTATTCTATGATTCTATGATTCCCAGAACTGATCCACTGTTCATGGATCCACAGCCAATCTCAAAAAGCAGCTATTTCTTTCTCCTAAAATATGCCAGGTTAGGTCATTTGGACCCAACTTGCCATATTTTGACCCAGCCTTACTCAGTTGGGTCATTTGGATCACACTTGACATGAAAGCCCATGTCAATCTGTCCAACCCATTTTAGATGCAATGAAGCATGTCCTAGAGATGCTGTTTCTCTGTGGGCTGTGAAAATAGCCCATGGTGGAAGTGTTCTTGTTTGGTCAGGTGCATGGCTGGACACTAGCACTGTAGGGTAACAGGTTTCAGTATGTACCTACCACATGGGGCTGTGAAATTGATGGAGTCTTGAAACTACTGTGAGAAAGGTG
This sequence comes from Coracopsis vasa, assembly GCA_026283785.1. Lineage (NCBI taxonomy): Eukaryota > Metazoa > Chordata > Aves > Psittaciformes > Psittacidae > Coracopsis > Coracopsis vasa. The sequence continues at coordinate 26,348 of JANHGB010046746.1, forward strand.
GGATGGAGAGTGGAGCAATTGCTGACATAGAATGGATGTGGTTGGAAAGGACATTAAAGCTCATCCAGTTCCAACCCCCTGCCGCAGGTAGGGACACCTTCCACCAGAGCAGGTTGCTCCAAGCCCCATTCAACCTGGCCTTGAACACTTCTAAGGATGGAGAAATCTCGTTCTGCATGGCTATTTGGCCAGAAACACTCTAAGGCTGGTTCCGGGGCAAAGAAAGGAGAGAGGAGCATGAGCTGAGCACTCCATTAACAGAAGAAAACAAATCCATGAGATTTATAGGAATTCCTCCTGAGGTAATGCCTTAGGAGAAGTTACGGGATTAATGAGGTGTTGAGATTTGGTTCTTGTTCTTCCTTTCTTTTCTCCTGCCTCAGGCGGGCCTCCTGTTTGTTATTCCTGACTCGCATTCCTCTCCACGTTCACTCTTTAAAGGCCCTCCCCTTTTTGCTCCCCCTCTTTTAGGAGTTGTGTAAATATTTACAAACCTTTGAAAGCCTCTGCCGAAGCCGAGCTCTGCAGCCACACTGAGCCTGTTTGCCTAGCGCTGAACCAAAGGCGCTGTTACTGCCCCTGCGAGCCAGGGCCCCTCCGCCAGGAAACCTCCAAATGACTCCTCATAAATGTATTAGTAAATGCATTAAATATTCGGAGCAAAGGTTCAAATATAGGCCTGTTGACATTAGGAGAGGGGAGGGTATTTGACATCCTTACTCAGCTGTACCGGTGGATGGAAAGGTGGTTGCCCGGCTGCTCGCCTAAGGAGGATGGGGAGCCTGCAGAGGTGTGGTGATGGATGTGAAGTGCATCTGTGCCACCTCCTGCTGACAGCTCATTAAAATGGCCAAGAAAAGGAATAGATTGGAGCACCTCGCGTATGAAGACAGAAAGGAGAAAGGCAATGGGCTCAAACTATATTCTCTTATATAGGAACACACATGAGCATGCAACTGAACAAGTCCAGAGGAGGCCACGAGGATGATCAGGGGCTGGAGCACCTCCTGTATGAAGATAGGCTGAGAAAGTTGAGGCTGTTCAGCCTGGAGAAGAGAAGCTGCGTGGAGACCTCAGAGCAGCTTCCAGTGTCTGAAGAGGGTTTATAAGGATGCTGAAGAGGGACTCTTCATCAGGGACTGCAGTGATAGGACAAGGGGTAACGGGTTCAAACTGAAACAGGGGAAGTTTAGATTGGATATAAGGAAGAAGTTCTTTACT
>JANHGB010046746.1:27668-47115 GCA_026283785.1 Coracopsis vasa
CCCTGCCCATGGCAAGGGGGTTGGAACTGGATGATCTTAAGGTCCTTTCCAACCCTAACTATTCTATGATTCTATGATTCTTTTTTATGATCCTCATAGATGAAAGGACCATAAAACCTTGGTCCTTGCTAACTGTAGATGAAGCCTTCCAGTGTGTGTCACCTATTGTATGAATCAAGTCCCTGAGAAATGGAGCAGTTATTACAAGAGAGGGTGACAAGTTGATATGTTGCTGTTTGAGTGGCTTCCTACTATGTGTGCTTGTCAGGGGTGACAAGTGGCTGGACTCTGTATTTCCCCAGAACAGAAATCTGAAGATGTCTGCTATATCTGTGGAAAGCTTTAACTCTTGTCATCAGGGTGTCCAGCCCTAAAAAAATTATTAATCTTGGTTTACCAGCAAAAACAGGTAACAAAACAGGGCACTTTTGGGTTTCTCTAACAAGAAACCCAAAGCTGTATGTCTCGGGAGTTACAAAGACAATCAGAGTGTGCTGCAAAGGCTACAAAATACTATTTTATTCTTTTTCCTTTATTCTTCTGATAATTTTATTTTACTTTAGTCTTTACTAAGCCAAGAAAAAAGGAAAAGGAAAACATTAGGAAGAAGCCTGGTTCATGTTTTTCTGACATGTCATATGGCCAGAGCTCTTCACTTTTTATTCCAGATCATGATTTTACAACTTCTCTTAACCAAAAAAACCCAATCAACCAACAAACAAAAACCCCAACCCAAAGCACAAAACTTTGTGAATAGAAATGCCCTTAGCAAATGGAAATACAAACATCAAGAGGCAAAGATGACACAATCTAGCATCAGGCAGCTCCATCATGTAATAATGAACTTTTCCATCCAAGCGCTCTAAAACAGAAGAGATCCGGGAAGGTCTCCACAACATGAACACATGAGATGACTGTACAAGTTTTTTTGGGATGAGGAGCAGTCCAACTCAATCTTGCTAATCCTTCATTTGGAGCTGTGATGAATCGTTTAATTCAAACTACAATATAAATCTTTCCGGATTCTCTTAAGCCTCTAACTTCTAACAGAAATGGTAATTAATTTTAATTTTAATAGGTTTTTTAATGAGAGACTTGGAAAGAATGTTTGAATGTTTGCATTTTTAATAGTGAATTTGATTTTAGAGTACACAAGATCAGACAGAAAGAAGGCAGAGAGAGATTTAAAATGGCCAAGTGTCAGTGTCACCTTTTGCTAATTGAACATTTCCAATAATCCTTAATAGCTGTTTGGTCTCAAATAGCAATTCTTCAGTGTTTGGAACAAAAACCTGGATGGTAAACTTGAAACAGAAAGGTATTTCTGTTCCTTACTTTAAATGCAGCAGCATATTTAATTAGGAAAGTGAGATACCTTGGTACAATTCTAGCTGCCTTGTGGTACCTCGTAGTCACTTCTGATCTAGTTCCTGCAGCGTTTGCGCTCTTCTGCATTGGTGTTTGAGGTTATGATGCTCTATTTAAATATTTAAAATACAAGTTTTGGATCATAAGAGAAAGAATTGGTTGTGGTTTTTTTTACACATAAGGCTGTCAGTCCCTCCTTTTTTCCATTGCAGTGAATGAATTAACTGAGAGATGGATAATATACGTATGGAGAGAGGGGGCTATTACGGTCCTACATCGACTTTGTTTAGAAGTGGGAAATAAATGGGACTTTCTTTTTAATTCTTAATCAAGTGAGCTTCACTGAGCTCTCTGAACTTCACTAAAAATCCACTTAATGCTAGCTTGGGTGTAGTTTTGGGTTAGGGAGTTTCTTTTTTAGCTAATTGGGCTGGAAAAGAGTCTGTAGTTGGGCTGGGAAGAGAGAAGCTGCATCTCCCTTATTAAAGACCTCTCAGCAAGGCTGGAGAGGTGTGAAGTGTGGAGTCGAAGCTACCTGTCTGCTGGTGAACTTCTGCACAGAAATTTCAGCAACAAACTTCATGATCTTTTTTACACCTTTTCTGAAATCCCCATATATTAACAAGGTAGAATTTCAGGTAAAACATCTTCTATCATCATACCAGGATTAAGGTTTATGCAAAACTAGTCTGCTGTTTCTTTATGTCTTTATGTTTGTAGGTAGCCCATTAAATGTGCCCAGCAATTTGTATCAGTGGTAGACCTTAACTTAAAGACATATTTGCAACTGTATAAAGTGATAATAACACTGTATCAAATATGAAGGCAGTATAAAAGAACTACTTAAATAGGGACACATATGAATGTAGCTTTGGAAGAATTACTTCTTTATTATGACTTTGATACTTGAGGGAAGGATCAGACTTCCCAGAGTTACAAATCTCACAGGTTAGTGCTTGGAGTCAGGGTTTGACTTACAAATGATTGTTTTGTCTGGCTGCTGCCGAAAATTGAACTTTCTTGGTATGTTTTCTAAAGCTCACATTAATATGCTTTTCAACTGTCTGTTTCAGCAGTTGTGCTATGTTAATGTGTAGGCATGTTCTAATTTTGCATGTAGCTCGGGGAGAATGTTTCATTGTTCAGGCATTGTGCTTGCACTCCAGGGGTAGTCAACCTGCACTCTGTGGTTATAGCCATTCTTTTTCCCCTGTTCCCATTCATGTTTTGGCAAGCAAAACAACGTGCTGATGGTAGTGGTGTCCCAAGTGGTGTTTGTGCTGTTGCAGGACTCTGACATGAAGTGTGGGCCCATTCTTGAGCCTGATGCTTGTATTGAGCTGGTTACTGAACAGGTAGTGTGGAGCTGTGTGCCAGTGCCTGATGCTATAAAGGTTCTCATATACAAGTAAGCTGCTTTGGGTTGGCTCTTTCAGGTAACTTCAGTTACTTTTGCACTGAGAGAGAAGTTTAAAAACCAAACACCCCCTGTCCCCAAACCCCAAACTAGAGTTAGCATCACTTCTATTGCTTCTGGAAAGAAAAAAAATAGATAACTCATTAAATAATTGGGATGGTACATTAGCCCTAGAATATCCTCAGGAACCCCCAAAATGGTGAACTTTAAGGAAATAGTTTCTTATGGGATGTCAGTATAATTCTGTGATGTTTAAGGGCTTCTGGAAGCGCAAGCATGTATGGTGACATTGGGCCTTTTCAGTTGCTAGGAACTATATGGTAATCAACAAGCCTTAATATTTGGCACGGGCTTGAAACCAGCTTCTCTAATCAGACCTCCACTGTACTGATATTTTCAGTTATAATGATATTGAAGATTTCCACTGATTCAGTGTTTAACTTCTTCAGCTGATTATTCTGAGGGATGACAGAGATGGGTAACATGAGTTCATTTCCCAAAATTTTATGTTTGCACATTGGAAGAAGATGCCAAGTTCTGCTTGTGCAGGAATGAGCTGGATGTAGTAACAGGTCACTTTCTAGTCCTTAAACTATTGAATTTATCTGCTTTTGGTCAGTAGCCCCCTCCCCATAGTGTGAGGCTGATAGTGAGAAAGTAGTGATGGCTCTGATGAGTAGCTGACAGAATCAAGCTCTGTATTCACTATTGATGTATGGTGTATGTCTCTGCTGTTTTAATGAAAATGCTTTTCCCTATGTAACTTACAGGAGAAAAAACGGAATGGTTTGGAAAAGAGCTTTTTCTGGGCTTGATAACTAAACTAAGGGTATTTATTTCTAAAGTCTGCAGGATTATAAATAAGCTTTCCCCACTCCTCCTATCCTACAGAAAACCAGTTCGAGAATATTTGTTTCTAGATATAACTCTTGCCCATAGCACATCACAGTCTCACCTTAACACTTCTAAATAAATCCCAATGGAAAGTCACCGGTGTGACATAAACTACTTCAATGTCTCTGTGTGACTCTGCTTCATTAAAAGAGAGATAATGTAGAGATTGTAAGGAAGAAATTAGGGGTGAATCAACTAATGTAATCTCGTTTTCTTTTGAACTCATTTGTGTAGAAAGTGGTGTGTGAATTCTTGCAGTTTAGTGCTAATGTTTAAACAGTCCAAGAAGACTGTTGAAGGCATCATCTGGAAACATTTCAGCTTTTCTTCTGATTAGGAAAGCAAATAAAATCTTGATTCTTCTGTAGTCATGCTCTGAGATGGCATAGAACAGATTTCCAGGTATTGTTGGGGCGTTTTATTCACTGAATAACACTTAAGAAAAACTTTCTGATTCCAGTAATGCCTCTTGATTTTCCGTGGTGAAGTTTCCTCCTGTAAAACTACAGAAAGGCTAATTTTGAGTGCTCAGTTAGTTTCCTTAGTGACTTTTTCAGAGCTGATGAGGTCCTGAGTCTCTCATAGACTCACTGAGGCATGCTGGATGAAAACACTTCGTGTGCCTTCAAGAAAGAGAGGCTATCATCTGAAAATCTGTCTGTTAAAATCTGCTTCTCTATAGCTACCCCGTGGGGTTAAATGTATTGATCTGAGTGACTGAGCAGGGAATGACTGCCTCATTTCCCTCTCCATTTTATTTTTCTTTTGGGGTGTAACATGACATGATGCAGTCTGTTGCAGATGCACATGAGGGAGATTATGATTTTATAGCCACTTTCATTACTAAATTTGTTATGGGAAATTAATTTAGAACTTAGACAATTGTGTTCCTGTTTATGGTGAAGCCCATGTTTGATTATATCCTCCCTTTAAAGACAGACTAATGGGCATCTTGCCTAATGGCAAGACTTTCCTCTATTTGCAGTGTTTCATAAACCAAGTTACTTAGTAAAGAGCAGGTAGGATTTTTACATGGTTGCTAAGTTTAACTTCCAGTCACATGGAATTTTTTGAGTGGGGTGAATGCGACTCATTGTGTATTCTGATGTGCACCATAGTGAGATTGAGTATTTCTGTAATTAAGCTATTCTATACAAAATATGATGATGCAGCTGAGTATTTTGCATTTATTCTAAATCCCTGTTATTAGCTGTGTAGTCCTTTAACACTATATCAGTTCCATATGTATCCAACTTGGATAAAAGAAGCTGCAAAAAGATGGTTTTCATATTTGAGAAGGATGTGCGTTTCTTGACCAGTTTCTTTATTAACAGGCATGGTCCTTGTGCGTAGTGAGAATGGGCAGTTGCTGATGATCCCTCAACAAGCCTTGGCACAGATGCAAGCACAGGCACATGCCCAGTCTCAGCCTCAAAATACTATGACTCCTCGTCCTGCTACACCTACCAGTGCTCCTCCAGTGCAGATATCCACAGTGCAGGTCAGTGCAGTCATTTGTAATGTTAAGAATGGTAAGGTTTTTGTTCCTGTGAAGAATCACCAGAAGGGAAGGCAAGATGTTAGTGATTTGAAGAAACCATTGATCAAACTGGTGCTATCCAGGCTTTTCCACATGGCATAAGCATTGCATTTTGTTCCTAATTCTGTTACAGTTTGTCTGTTATTCATCAAAACTGTTTCTACCTAGCTGAATTGCATTAAGTTTAAAGCTATTTGATATAAAGACTGTTCAAGACCATATATGGTTAACGTGTACAACTCTTTTCCCCAAAGAATCATTACTCTTTATAAGACTATAAAAGAAAATAGTGGATATGGGTAAATGTACACTGAGATCATCACAATTGCATGAAGTTCAGGACTAAAAATCCTTCTCTCAGTTTTATAGTGGTCCAGATGTGTTCTTTTGTATCTGTAATAATGGCAACTAGCCAGAGACAAAATGCTAGATAAGGTAGATTAGACTTAAATATAGGAACTAATGTGTTTGGCTTTTTTATCTGTTCGCCAGGCTCCAGGAACACCGATTATTGCACGACAAGTGACACCAACTACCATTATCAAGCAAGTGTCTCAGGCTCAAACAACAGTGCAACCCACAACAACGCTACAGCGTCCTCCAGTTGTGCAAGTGAGTTTGTAGAGAAGTAATGTATCCATGAGAGACTTCAGTTATTAAGATTAGCTGAAGACCTGTTTGAGACGGCCAGAAATACAGGAAATACAATTGCTAAGTGCATGGAACAAGTATCTTCTGGCTTACCCTTTCTAAAACATTTGCAGATCTCAATTTACTGTATCTTTTAGATATACGATCACTTTTATTACTACCGTTAGTTATTTCATACTAAACCTATATGCATACGTATTTAAAGATGTCCTGTTATTATTTCTTATAATCACAAAAATGACTAAAATAAAATAACTTTATGCTTTCTGCCTCAAGAAAGTGACACCAATTCCCTGTAGTCCTCTGAATTGTGCAGCAAAATGTACAGTTACAAACTCGAGTGCGCTGGTAGCCACAAGTCACAAGTGGTGCAAGTTTAAAACAGTGCAGAAGTGTGAAATTCTCCACATGGCTTCCAGGCAACAGTGATACAATATAATTGCGGTCGCCTAATTGTTTTCATTGTGCTTTCTTCACCCTTTGAGTAGACAGGATTAGAGAGTTTTAATTTAAAATATGCAGGTTTTGCTGTGCATCCAGTTAACCCTTTTCCCCTCAGAGAGCCTTTGCCTATGTCAGTGATCTTCCTAGATATAAGAGTTCATTTGCCTGAGTTGTCTTAATTTGCACTGCTGTTATACTGGACAAAAGGAAATCATTCCATCCGCATATTTTGTGCTGTAATGAGCATACCATGGCCTTCATTTATCCTGATTTCAAAAAATGAGAGAAATCAAATCCTTGCCTCCTTTTCTGCCTCCCAAAATACCAGCACAAGTTTGCTTTGGCAGCGCTGCAGCCTCTTTTCTTGTGCACCTTTATAGAAAGAGCAAGTTTACAAATGAGTTATTAAAATTCTGAGTTAGCTTTAGCTTGCTGAGAATCACTGCCCCTCTGATAGGGTTGTCATTAGTGATTAGACTGTGGTGATGTCCATGAATGAGCTGTGTACATGGAAAAGCTCTTAGTTGGAGTGTTGATTATTTAAAAGTATTATTCCTACTTTGAATTACTGATTTGTGTACTAAAGTAGAAAAACATTTTGTCCCATTGTTCATGAAAAAGATCTTGGTAAGACCTGAGCTGCTGCGTATCTTGGGCTCTTATAGAAATTCCTTCCTTTGGTGTGTAAGGGAACAGGTTAAAACAAAGCTATTGCATTCACAGAAACTTAGTGCTCATTGTAATTGTGTTTGAAACCACAGTGTGTGAGGGTATGTTCATGGTATTACTTTGCCATTTTATTCAGTAACCAAAAATCGTGGAGCTCTTAATCAACTTTCAGGATTTCAGTTTGACTGTGTAGTGTTTTGTGCCATCTGGTGGCCCTTTCTTTCCACTGCAAGATGAGTAGCTTCTTTTTATAGTAGCTGTGAAAGGTGTTCTGTCCTGTGGCTCAGTTTTCTGTTTGATGGCTCAGGAAAACAGCGTTTGATGTGTTCCAAGTAAAAGATTGTTATGTTTGTATTCTCTGCAGCCTCAGATTGTTCTGGGTGGTACTGCACAAACAACTACGTTGGGGACAGCAACAGCTGTACAAACTGCAACTCCTCAGAGAACTGTGCAAGGAACGACGGCGACCTCCACTGCGGCTACAGTAAGATACTGAGTGCATTTGGGATCTTCCTTTGTTCATTCACATCTACATATGTGCATGTGCCATTTATAAAATACATGGTGTTTCCTGGCTTCATTAAGAATCATAATTTTCTTAAATTTTGATAACAAAAAAATATACAATGCATGTGTATATGAAGCAAAATAATAATTCCAGTCTGTTTTTTTTGTCTGAAGTGGTGGGGGACGCAAATCTATAAATAATACTCTGCAGTTATGAACTAGAGAAGGACTTTATTTCTCAGAGTACATAGTCAGATCAGGGATTATAAAGGGTTTCTTTTCCCTTCTCTGACTGTTTCCTTTTTCTCTTGTAATAGGAAACTATGGAAAATGTGAAGAAATGTAAAAACTTTCTGTCCACGTTAATAAAACTGGCCTCATCTGGAAAACAGTCTTCAGAGACTGCAGCTAACGTGAAAGAATTGGTACAGAACCTGCTGGTAAGGAAAGTTCTTTAAAAGCTGAGAGAAACAGTATCCGAGAGAAATCAAATTGAAACTTTGCTGCTTCTGAACTCAAATATATGCATGGGTTTTCCTTTAAGCTTATAAATGACACATTACTGCTCATATTAATGCATGAGAATGTGAGTTAAATTGTAGTGTGGGTAATGTAAATGGTATAATGCAGTAGCTGAGTGTAGGAAATCAGAAGCTTGTACAAAAAAAGTAATATTATCTGAAGCTAATGTAAAAGCTTGACATAATTAGTATTTATAGAATGAGTACTACTATTGCTTAGCCTAGTTGTTAGCAACGTTTAAGTCAAGGTAGATCTGTGTGTTCCAGATGTGACAACCTCTGGTTATCATGTAAAACAAGACCAATATTTGAAGTCTGTCTATCTTCCCATCAGGGATATACATTTGGTTTTGTAAGAGACATCTCCCTCTTGTGGGAGACACGGCCAGTTTGTGCCTGGTGGGCACAACTTTTGCTATTTGAAATACAGGAGCTATAGTACATCTGGAAAAGAGAATATCAAAGATTGGGTTGCCCACAGCAATTGCTGGCTGATTGCAGGTCATGTGAAGTATTCTTGCAGGTTCCACCTACTTTTGATCTATGGATAGGACATTCTTGTAATGGTAACAACTGAAGATGTTTCTTAAAATTGACTGGAAGACAGGAAGGAGAAAAGGAAAGATGGGACTGTAGGTCTTACTGGTTGAAATTTGTAGTAAAACTAGTTACTACCATAAAGCTATTGTCCCTCACTGGTTTTAAGTACCAATAAAGCCACTTATTTACAATAAATAAAATCTAATTTTTTGTGTGTGTTGAATATTGTAAAAGTTAATTTCTACGAGTTCATTCATTTGTATTTTCTGCTTTGAAGGATGGAAAAATTGAAGCAGAAGACTTCACCAGTAGGCTGTACAGAGAACTTAATTCTTCACCTCAACCTTACCTTGTGCCTTTCCTGAAGGTAATTTGTCTTCACTAGTCTTTATATAGTTTTGTGCTGATGTATCAGCAGCAGTGAACACAAACACATCTTTTATCAGTATAGATGGAATTCCAAAGTGGTGTAAATGGAAGTTTTAAACAGTGCCTGGTTAAACTTTTGCTCCCTTAAAAAATATTTCTGTCTCTTGGTTCTAAGAGTTTGTTAGTATGGTTCATGGGCACAGTCAATAATTTAATTTCTACCATAGTGTCACATCATAACTCTTTTGAGAGATGACTTTTATAAGCAGTTTCTTTCCATAGCACCAAACCTGCGAATTGATTTATTATCCTCTTTTTAGTTCTGGAAAGAAAACAAGGGATTGAATGATACAGAAAACTACCTTCTGGGCAAATTCTAACTGTTTTGCCTGTGCTGTAAATCTATTTGAAAGATAAACAGGAAATATGTCACCTCTCAATAATAAATCCCATTTGTCATAAATTTTATGGTAATTTGGCACATTTTGGAAAAAAACATTACTTTGACATTTACAATCTGAAACTGAGATGAAGTACAACAGCACTGTATGGTAAGAGTATAACTCTGCTGGACTAATGTATGATTAAGGGATATAGCTTTAGATGTGTGTTGATATTTGCGAGTTCTTGAATGCTAGTTCAACCTTGAACTCTTCAGAGGACAAAAATTTAGGATTAACACTCAAGCAAATTCTTTCCTTTCCTCTTTTCAGAGGAGTTTACCTGCCTTGAGACAGTTAACACCAGACTCTGCAGCTTTCATCCAACAAAGCCAACAGCAGCAACCAACAACGCAAGCAACGATAGCAACGATTCCATCCGCAGCGGTGCTGCTCAGCTCCTCAGTTCAGCGCACAGCAGGGAAGGCAACTGCAACTGTAACAAGTACTCTCCAACAACCTGTCATCAGCCTAACTCAGCCTGCACAAGTTGGTGTCAGTAAACAGGGGCAGTCTACACCACTGGTATGTGAACTGAAGTGTATCATCTGTTATTGCACGTGGGTTTTGTGACTTCTTCGCCTTAAATGGGTGATTTAACTCAATCAGAGATCTTCAACTTCATCAGAGAAACCAAGGAAAAAAAATAAGATTAATTTAAAATCCATTCTTACTTAAAATACTATATTATTTCCTATTTTAGCATGAAATATTGGCAGATTCTCTCAATCACTGCCTGTCCGTGAGAGAGCAGTGTTCTGGAGGACACTTCATTTCCTATTCCATAAGTCTAACAGCAGATTATCTCGAAAGAGGAGAAAAGAATTTCTCGGGCCTGGATATAAACCAGATAAGAACAGTATAATGTACAGCACATTTTTACCTTTCACGTAGCAAAGCAGTGTCTAGGATGTGTATTAATTAATACACATTATTAAATTACTAGGTGCTTTTTGCTACTTAGTGTTTCAGTGTTCCATGTAGAACGTTCAGCATTCATCTGAGCTGCTCTGTCCAGAAATTTCATATAAAAAGAAAAGGTGAAATCTTTTCAATCCACAAATATTTTTTTGCTTACCTTGAGAGAAAACCTAGTGATTATATTGCTCTTACTGGCTTTATAACCTAGGTATTATAGAAAGAGGTTAGGAACAGAGAGAAGGAATAAACTGAATGTTCATTGGTGCTGGATTTACAAAATAGCTTGGCCTTTAACTCTGCAAGTATTTCTTTTGCTACTATTTCATATATTTATAGAGATGGGGCTTGCAAAATAGGCAGTGTTGGTAGATTGTTTTACAGTAGTTTGAAAGTAAGTTTGTGAATACTAGTTGAGGTCAGAAGATGAGTTTGCATAAATTGCTCTGACTAGCATTGTGATGTAACTGAGTTCAGGTTCAGAAGTGGTATGGCTACAGTTGCCTGAGAGTTTAACTTAATAATCCAGTAGTACAAGGTTACAGGGCTACAATTTATGCTGATTCTGGATAAAACAGCATATGTAGAGCCAGCTGTATTATCTTTATTATATCTCGTAGTTCTAGGGTTTGTTCAGGCAGATCCAGTTTGCCTCTGGAAACCACATGTAGAAAGTTTTAACTGGACCTTTGTGATTATAAATTTTTCTTTTTTATAGGTTACTTATTTCTTTTTTGTATCACAAAAAGTGGAATATTAGTTTTCCTGTAAGGTATAATTTAGATAAAGAAACTTTTCAGTACCGTAAAACACTCTGTTTCTAGATCAATGAACAGATGCATTAAGCTCACAACTCACAAGTCTGATTGTTCAGGTTTGTTCTTACCACCTGATTATTAGCCTTAGTTATTACTCAGATTGCTTACCATTCTTTTTCCTTATTAATTATTTGCAGGTTATCCAACAGTCTCAAAAAGCAGGGGCATTGATAAGGCCTCCACAGGTAACGTTGACACAGACACCAATGGTAGCACTGCGGCAACCACATAGTCGTATTATGCTCGCTACTCCTCAAATTCAACTGAATCAACTTCAGACAGGTAGGAGGTTAAGATACTCGGTAATATATGCTAGATTTGATAGTATTCACTGAAGGCTGGTTTATGAATGTCAGTTCCTAAGTGTCCTGTAGCTGCGTGATGGCTGTTGTACTGCTGCTAAAATCTTCAGAGCTTAGTGCCATAGTGGCTGGGGATACACATCTGTGAGGGCAGCATTTAGAGACAAATTGTTTCGGAACCAGAGTTGTGTGGGAGGGTCCTGTTTTAGATGAGTGAAAATGCTGACAGAAACTATTGACAAAGTCTTTGCACCAGATTTATTGCCATTGTTTACTGTGACTGGCTTGTAAATCTGAACTCTGATACAAATTTGATGGAGTACAAATCTTGTCTTTCTTCTTGCAGTACCTGTGGTAAAACCAGCAGTATTACCTGGAAACAAAGCTATTGCCACTGTTTCGACACAGCTAGCTGCTGCTCAGAAGAATAAACTGAAAGAACCTGGGGGAGGCTCTTTTAGGTGAGGAACCCTGTGCCTATTTGTGCTTGTGCTGCCTGGGCAGCCTGCTGAACTCAGTGGGAACCTTTCTCTGTGCTGCAGCGGTGCTGGACTGGGCTGGGTGAACGCTCAAGAACTATTTGGATTTTCAGTGGGCAGGTTTGCCACTTTATTAAAGACTTTATCAACCAGCTGTGGGCATACTTGTGCCAGGCTGGTTATAGTATTTAGCTGTCAATAAGGATAAATATCAAACCTCACAAACAATTCCTGCCTGGACAAGCAAGTAGAATTCATTCCTTCACTCCTCCCAGCTCTGCTTGGGTTGTCCAGATGCACAGCCTATCTTAGTGATGAGTGCAGTTTATTACTGTTTAGTGGTAGTGATGTCTCTGGTCTCTTGCTTCTCAAGTTGCTCAAACGTTACATAAGAAACATTGAGAGAACAGTTAGGAAGTAGAAAACTACTTTTTAGTGCTCTTTGGAATAAAATTGTTAGCTTTATTTATTATATAATAAAAGCAAATAAAATGCAAAAATGAGATAAAGTATTCAAGTTTATTGGAATTCATCATATGCAGCTGTGGTATTGCAGAAGTGGGTGTAGATAAGCACTAAATGTTATGATTATAATGAGTTTTTCTTTCTTAAGGGATGACGATGACATTAATGATGTTGCATCGATGGCTGGAGTCAACCTGTCAGAAGAAAGTGCTCGGATACTGGCAACAAACTCTGAACTAGTGGGCACATTAACAAGGTCCTGTAAAGATGAAACCTTCCTTTTCCCAGCACCTTTACAAAGAAGGATATTAGAAATAGGTATGTTATTTCTCTTGAACTTTATTAAACAGATTTCATTAGTCTTGGGTTTGATTGAAGGCATTTTCTATAGAGATTGATTTGAATAGATTGGAGTTGCTGGAGTCATTACCTTTTGTGTATTCTGATGCTTGTGGACAATCATTCAGCTTATGGAAGTAGAACATTGTTAAGGGATAGCAAACCAATAGAAACCATTGCCTTCTAAAATGATGGCAATTTAACATCAAAATTCCTGGACCTGGTTAAAAATTCTCACTATTTTAACTGAGAAGGCATAACAGAAATAACATTTGTTTTTATAAAATCCAGAAACACTTCAATCATATTTATTTACTAGTTCAGAATTAATAGTGGAACATGACTGAGGTTAGCCACATGTTTAGCTGTATTGTAAAATAAGTTTTTACAACTGACTTCTGTCCTGATCACAGGTAAAAAACATGGCATAACAGAAATCCATCCTGATGTAGTTAGCTACGTATCACATGCTACACAACAAAGACTACAAAACCTCGTGGAAAAATTATCAGAGACTGCTCAACAAAAGAATATTTCTTATAAGGTAACTGTATTTAATTGCACAAAGCAAACGACAAGATTGCACAAATTCAGCAGAGTATCCATGTTGGCTGTAATGCCCGAGTTCAGGTATTTTGTTCTCTAAATTTAGATTGTTTATTCTCTTGACTGCTTCATCTTACATTAAGATATTAATACACATGGATTACTAGAACTCTTCAGCTTGCCTGTACAACGTATTTTAAAAGCAAATGCAGAGAAACTGTGCCCTCCCGTTTATTATGTCAAAAATTTAGAGTCTGAGTGATTGTACAATCAAGCAGATAACAGCGCTGCTTCGATTTCTCAAGAGACTGCTGACAGATGGGTGTTCTTAATAGATTCAAATGCCTGAACAGTGTTTAAAGAAGCCACACAGCTCTGTGAAATACGTTCAGGGAGTTAAAGCTGTGATGATATTAGTTTTGAAGTCAAAATCTGATGATTCATGACTAGAACAAAATGCTTTTAAGAATCCTAGCTGGTTTGACTGGTGTAAATACACACTTGCAATTTGCTTGAAGAGGACAAAGCGAACATTTGAGCTTTAAATGTGTAAGTAAGTTCTACAGTACAGTACAAGCTAACAGCTTTAAGAAATGTAATGAGAAACATCTTTGCCATGTTTTCAGGATGATGAAAGATACGAACAAGCAAGTGACGTTCGGGCACAGCTCAAGTTCTTTGAACAACTTGATCAAATAGAAAAGCAGCGTAAAGATGAACAAGAAAGGGAAATTTTAATGCGTGCAGCAAAGGCAAGTGCTTGGGTTTCACACATGTTTGCAATGTGTCAATTTTGACATCAGAACTGCAGTTTCTTTTCATTCTAAAGTGCTTGCAATGAAGGGAAACACTAATCTTCAAAGATGGAGCTTGATGAGTATGTTCTTTAGCTAGATCTCTGTTCTGCTTTTTGTAGTAAAGCATGTGAGACAGCTTCTTTGCCAGTTTTATTACATGTTCCCAATTAAAGTAGGTCTTGAACCTTAGTTTTTGCACTTTGCTTTGTGAAAAATATGAATTTTATGGCTTGATGGTACTCATAAATGGAATAGAGACATTACAGGTATTTTGGAGACCAGAAATGGAATTCAGATTTTTTTTTTTACAAGTAAAGAAATACAATAAATAGGAAGCAGTTAATGTAAGAACAAATGTAAGCTTTAGACTTTGAGGTTTTACTCAGTGACATGAATATAGGATGAATGTAAGGTAGCTGGGCAGGAGCACTGTAGAAATAATTCACAAAACAGCCTAAGGATTCTGTTGGGTTTGTGATCCAGTATGGTCACATAAGTTGTGAACCAACATCTTCATTTTAGTTGGTTGCTGTTAGACTTGAGCTGGAATGCTCTATCCAGATTTTGAGCCCTATGCTAAGTAGACTTCAGAAGGAAAGCAATTTAAAGATCTGGGAAATGTGACCTGTGAAGTCAGATTAAAGAGTAAATCCATTTACTTCAGAAGAGAAAAGACTGGGGTGAGACATAATTCCTCATGAATTTGTTTTGCATATTCATATAATCCTGTTTGCTGCATATAAAGTGCAGGAGGGAAGGCATAGGTTAATCATTAGGAAAAGCTTAATATGCTGAAGGAACTTGAGTACTGAATTAAAATAATTTAATTTGTAGTTGGTCTAAAGAATGTATGGATTTAGCAGTCAGGATTTGTTTGAATATAGTTAGTCTTGCCTTATGTGAGAGTACGGATGGAAGACTGTCTTGAAGGTCTTCCTGATTTCTGTTTAACTTGGAAAAGGCAAGAAACTAAGAGATTTGACATTCAGTGTCAACTTAGCAAAAAAGATAGCAATTGGCAAATACGTGTTAATAGTGTTAGACAATAAAGTGAAATGGGCGGTTGCTAATGTAAATGGTTTGTTGGTCAGTTAGCTGCAGCTTGTTCAAACAGGAGTCTGATGTGTAGGCATAGCAAAAAGATGTTCTTAGTAAGTGCATAATTACACAGCAAGGGGAGGAATTTTTCCCCAAAGTACAGGTCTGATTCCTTTTTTCATATGCAGAGTGTGTGTGTTTCAATTCACAGATCTCTGTAATTCATGTCTTGTCATGGTTTTAAGGTGTAAATGCTTAGCTATTGCTTTACTATTTTTAACAAAGCTGGAAAAAGGGATGCTTTTTCAAACATAGAAACCTAAAACTAGGAAAAGGAAAACTGCTTTTAATTCCTAAAAGTCATTTTCCCCTGTTGCCCTCTCTGGCAGTGGCAGGTATTCTCCACTTCCTGCTTTAAGTAAGATTTTCATATGCTTTATAAAACTTTAACTGCTTTTGTAACCAAATTAATTTTTCTTTCTTTTTCTCCAACCATTCCATGTCTATCGTTTATCAACATAGTCTCGATCTCGACAAGAAGATCCAGAACAGCTTAGGTTGAAACAGAAGGCCAAGGAGGTGAGTGTTCACTTTAACACGAACCTTTATCTTGGAAATTGAGAGAAAAATAGTTAACTGTACTTTCTCTGGCACACACAGATGCAGCAACAAGAGCTAGCACAGATGAGACAGAGGGATGCCAACTTGACTGCATTAGCTGCCATTGGTCCCAGGAAGAAAAGGAAAGTAGATTCACCGGGATCTGGATCAGGGGCAGAGGTACAGTGTAATTCTTGTCTTTGTGTTTGCTGTGTCAGCCTCTATAAAACCTTTCTGTTCAGAGTTTTTTCCTAGTTGTGGATGCTTTGAGCAGCAGAAGTGTATTTTGTGTTCAAATTTGCTTGCTCCAAGGTCAGGCATCTGTGTGTGGTATGGGGAATAGAATTTGAGTTGTCATTCCCTGATTCCTCCTGCATTGGAGGAATGTTAGAAAAGCCGTCTCTGTTCTCTCAGGTCTCTGCTGGTTTTGGACTTCCGTAAGTTTTTGAGAGATTGTTGTTGTTGTAGTCAACCTACTTAAATAGGAGTGCAGAGTAATTAATGCTGCTGAGGTGGGTGCAGTGGTAGAATTGAGTTGCTGCTAAATTTGACAGCAGGAGCTTCAGGTCATAGGAACTTTCCTAACTTCTTTCTTTAGCTGTTGATTTGCCTTAGTTTTAGTACCCCTACAGCAGATCAGTTTGACCAGTTCCATCTGATAATGATGTTTTTGCATCCTTTGTATATTCTACTGTTCAATCTGGCCTTTTAAAAATTTCTCTGTAGACTAGGTATCATTGTGCTCAATATCTGATTAGTTTAGTGTTAATTCGGGTACGTTGGTAAACTACCTGCTGTATTTCTAAACAATTTACTAAACATGAAATGCTATAGAGTTGCTTTCTGCATGGAAGAAATATGGGATTTCTCTAGTGTTTGAAAAGAACCAAATCTTCTCAAAACTTGTCATTTATAGGGACAAATCTCTCTTCAGAATTTGAGGATTTTTTTCCCTGTTTCTGATAGCAATTATCAGGATAATAATAGATTAATAATTCTGATTATTACTCCCTTGGCATTTCCAATTTTCAGTGCTAAAGCATTTATAGTATAGAAAAGCCTTTTGTTTCAAAAGAATCCACCTCGGTTTAGACTGAATTACTAGAAGAGATGATTTACCTGTGCTTGATATATAAAACATTAGAGAACAATACTAGTAACTGTTATTTGTATTAACAAATACAGAAAGAACAATCAAGCCTCTCTGGAGCATCTTCTAAAGTAATTTTGAGTTTTGAAATTTATTAAAATGCTTGTTACTAATAATAAGACATGAAAAACTAAGTAAGTTGATGAATTGCTGTGTTAAAGGTTTTAATTATGGCTTAAAATTATAAAAATTGCTGTATGTGGCACTTTACAAAGATAGATGTGGATATAAATGAAGTCATCCCCGAGGAACATGCAGAAGTATCTCGTGCAGCATTAACGTTGGCATTGCTTCCTTCTGCACATGCAAAGTTAATAGTCTGTTAATGTCACTTAAGTTATGGAATGTATTTTACATCCTCTGTGAGCACTTGGTTGTATTTCATCTAAATCTGGCTAATTCAGTTATCCCAGATTAATCACTCACTGGTTAACCAAATAACTTCAGGTGCCCTGGAAATCTCATCTTTTTGTCTGTTTAATTAAGAACCAGCTGCTTTTGATCTGATGCTCACAGCTGTGCCTCTGCTGCTGTGTCACTTGACATTTATAAATTGAGCTCCACTTGTCACCATTTGTACGCAGTTTGTCGTTAAGGCATATTACAAGAAGTGTGGAAAATAAGGTTTGTCATTATTTAGACACAGATTTGTAAATGGAAGCTTTTGATGTCTAGGAATGCTGAATCTTAATTGCACGTAAAATCACTTCTAAGTAGTAATTGTACTGTTTTGTTTCAAAATCCAACAGAACAGGTTGCTGTCAGTTTGAGTTTTATGTCCATGTGACTTTATTGAAGGTTACAAAAAAGGTTGTTAACTTATTCCATGCCTACAGGAGCAGCATAGTTCTGTGTCTTTAAAGACTCGTGATATTTATCTTTGCATCTGAAGTATTATAATCTACATAATAAAATCAGGCTTGAGCTTCTACTAAAGAATATTTAAATCCCCAGAATTTAGAACCCCTTCCAACCATTCTTTCTTGTTAGTAGCCATATGTATGTATTTGAGAAAATCTAGTTAGCATTCAGTGTTCTCCTGCATCTTCTAACTAACTTCTAGTGAAATTAATGGAAATCAGACACCTAAGTTGTACAAGTGCCTTAAAATACCTCTTCAAAAATCCAGCCTTCAAACCATTCTAACTATAGAGGATTTCAGTGACTTGATGCTGCTGGTTCAACAGGTAACTTACTAGAGAAACAAAAGTCTTACTTCAGTGTTAGCAGTATGATGGAACAAGAATATAATTTCCAGCACAAGTTTAGATCTTTATATGCTGGTGGAGTATGTTTGAACCTTCTGGTGTCATAAAGTATTGAAGTTCCCTTAGAAAAGAAAACATTATTCTAGTAAATGAAATTAGAGGAAAAAAGAATCCCTAGATAATCCACAGAAGTATAACCTGTTCCAAATAACTCAGAACACCATTATTTACATAAATACAGAAAGAGCAAGATACCAGCAACAGACAACTGCCAAAATGATTCCCGACTTTAAAATTGGAGGTGGAAGCCGGCTTCCTGGTCTCTGCATGCCATCTGCTGGTGCCTGCTCTTTACTGCTGCAGAGATGCTGCTTCCCAGTGGGTTTGGGTGCTGCTGTTCTGAGCCAGACTGCTCTTTTGCTGTCCTTGCTGGACTGTGCCCCTCTTCCTACCAAAAAGTGTTTCTGTGCAAGTGCACAGGATGTGATCAAACCCAGGTCTTCAATGGAAGAGGCACCGTGGCACTGGATAGTGTTCTGCCAATTCCAATGGCTGATGACTTTAAAGCACTCCAGGAATCCCTTGCTTGTATAAAGGAAAGCATAGCAAGCAGAGTTCTGTTAATTGTATGTATCCTATTGGGACTGCGTGTTCTGCAAGTGAAAATGCATTGGAGTTAGCCCAGCAGAGCTTTGTAACTCCATTACCAGGCAGTGCACATCTAAACAGCTAAAGGATGTGGATATCTCTAAAGATATCAGATTTTTTTTTTAAGTGACAAATATAATAATATACTACTTGTTTATCTTGCCACTTTGTGTGGAAAACTCCCAGTGTTTCAGAGATTCAGAGATCATTAGAGAATGTCTGACTGTGTCTAGGATAGCTGCTGCTTAATATAATCCTGAGTTTGGCTATAGTTGTCACTGAAAGGAGAGCTCATGGCACCCTACCATGAAAAGCAGGGTGGAATCTAGTATGTTATTCAAGACAGGATCCAGGCGATAGGACTGCTCCCCACTTCTGAACACCAGGGCTACCCTTGGGATCTATCTGCCAGCATTGGGAAGAATGCTGTCTCTTTTTTGGTTGTTTGTTTTGGTTGTTTGGATTGCTTATCATTAGTGCCTTCCTAAAGATAAGAGCAGTGCTTTGGGTTTGGCTTTGTTTGAGTCTATATTTAATGTTACTGAAAGCTTCTGATTGTTCAGCTATTGTTTATAACTATTAAAAAGAAATCTCTGATCTGGCAGCATACAGCTACTGCTTGGTAGCTTCACATACATAGTCACTTAGTTCTTACCTTGTGTGTTTTCTCTGCAAAGCTGTGGAATACCTGGGGGCACTGACATAGAATCATAGAATGGTTTGGGTTAGAAAGGACCTTATGATCATCCAGTTCCAACCCCCTGCCATGGGCAGGGATG
>JANHGB010046747.1:0-10279 GCA_026283785.1 Coracopsis vasa
GCAAGCTGCTCTAGTGGAAGGAGTCCCTGCCCGTGGCAGGGGGTTGGAACTGGATGAGCTTAAGGTCCTTTTTAACCCAAACCATTCTATGGTTCTATTACATTACAACAGTTAAACACCTCCAGAGAAGACCGCAATGGGCTACACCTCCAAAACACCTCTAGTTAGATCACAACCACATCAACAGAACAACAACCAACCTGATGCCTCCTGAGACACAGCTGCCAGCAAGCGCTGCACAGCACAGCACCACGGCCACCGGAGGCTCGCATCTGCGATCCCCAAGCCCTGCAACACTGAGAGCCAGCCAGCAGCTGAGGCACCCCAGAGCATCGCTTGAGCAGGACACACAATCCAGGACACAGATCCACAGACAACAGCATCTTCAGGGACCTGATTCCCACCATCACAGAGTTTTTAATTTCCCCATTGACTTTAATTAAAAAAATCCACAAAAAATTAAGAACCTTCCTGCATCCTTCAGCAAAGCAGAATCATGTCAAAGCTCCCAGCTCTGCTTGACACAATGGACAGCCTCATGAAGGGAGTGCATGTTTCTAACCCGTTTTGAAACAATTCCATTTGAAAGCCATTGTGTGCAGCAGCAGCAGGCAGCATGGACTGCAGCAAGCAGACAGCAGGCTGGATCAATTGCAGGGTGGAGGTGGGTGCAGGAAGGCAGGAGCAGCAGACTGTGGCATTGAGGCTAATAGCGTTGTAGCAATTTATTCAGTGAGAAATGCTGCATAGAGACATGGGGGTCTGCGCAGAAAGTAGGCAGAGAGTACAGCAATGCCTGGGAGGGAGATGGTCCCTGACTCCAAAGCAGCAAAGAGCAGAGAGGATCAATAGCAAACACTCCAGGAAAAGCAGGGAACTCTTCTTCCCGTGCAAAAAAAGAATAAATGACAATTAATGGAGCTAATCCAGCCACCTGCAAAAGAAATACCATGGAAGAAATGTCACACAAAAAAACCCCAGCAAGATGAAAGCTTCAGCGCCTGTCAGAGCATTGCTCTTGGTACAGTCTCCTTGCTGTCTACACCCTCAGAGGTTCATGGCCCTACCACCGCACCTCGATATAACATCCTGCCAGCAATGGGGACAGGCTCTTCATTATCTGTACCAATAGCAAGGGAAACTCCATGGAACAATTTCCAACCCCTTCCCCAGCTTGGTCCCACATCACTTCTTCAGGTTTACTTTGAGACATCCCACAACGTCTCCTCTCCCTGGTGGCTTTCATCCATGCTTCGGGTGAATATTTAAGGAATGGACAGGGAGAGCTGATTTGGGGAGAGAACAAAGGCAAACGGCTTTATGGTTTTGACAGATGAGCAAAGAAACCGTGTTCCATCATTATACATGTCCTGCGATGCAAGCCCAAGAGCTCCGTGTCTCCTTGCAGACCAAATTTGCTCTGAACTGCTCCTGCTGGTGTTTGCAGCCCAAGGATAATGTGATGCTCTTTCCAGATCACACTACCTCCATGCCCAAGCACATATGGTCTGGCTAACTAAGAAGCCTTGGAAAGGCTGTCAACAAGACTAGAGGAAGGTGTGCATCTGTGCAGAAACATATGCATGCCCCAGCGCTGCACAGTGAGCCACGGAGAGGATGCTCATGACCAGAATCCCACCAAAACCTGCCTGGGCCCAGCAGAAGAGCAGTGCAGGACCAGTGCCACTGCTGCTGCCACGTTCACAAACCCTTCCACTTGCTCCCTTTGAGCTGCACGACTGAAAACCCAGCAGTCCACCTCCAAGAACCCTCTTGCCAGGGTATCTAAAGATGATGTTCCCTCTAAACTCAAGCAGCACAGCTTTCCCAGCATTGCTGCTCTGGCTCTCATCTGTACACCCACTTACATGTCTGCTTGAAAGTATGTGCTTTATGTTCATCTACAAAAATCTCCCCCATGGTACTAAAAGCAATGGAATAATCTACTATTTCAACTCACATCCCTCAGAGAATTCTGCAGTTTAAAAAAAAAAAGGAAAAGAAAAAGAAAAAAAAAAACCTGGTTGAATTTGATTAAACCTTTGGAATCTCTCCAATATTTCCAGTTATTCCATCTGTAGAAACACTCTACTGGCACTTGGCACATTTATAGCATTAGCTGCCTTCTAAATCAGCAGCAGTTCTGCCTAACAATTTGGCATTTGCACACTGCCTTGTAAATTACCCACCTTACATCTCTGGGTACGAGGACCATCCCCTCCAAAAAGCCTATCACTGCCTCATGGAAATTCTTTAGGAAGAAAATATCTTCTTACGGGCTTGTGTCTTGACAAAAAGAGGGGAGGAAATGGCATTTAGTGGGCACGGTATTAACACTGTGGCTCATGGTGTTACTATGGCAGTAAAATGAAACCCAATGCAACCAGCTGGTTGCTATACTGCTATTAGAGCCTCTTTTCTGTTTCTGACCTTCCTAGAACTCTCCAAAAGGCATTAATCTGTTCAAACCCCATCCAGGATCTAAAGCGCGACGCAAGGTGAAGGTGTTGGCGACACGGTTCTCCCGGCAGGCACCACGTAGGGAACAATTACGGCTCTGCCAGTGAGGATTTGCTCTGTTTTCTTTCTGTGCTACTGCACGGCAAAGTCAGGAACCAGGCTAGGAACGGCTGCAGCTCCACATCAAGCCACAAAGCAGCAGGAAACCACTCAGCAATATCAGCAGCGATTTGTGCACTTCTTGGTTGAAAACAAAGAGCGGAGAAGGTCGGCATTATTGCCTCCCCGCTCCAAATCATCTCCCTTCTTTTGTCTACCCAAATCGTTGGGAGGCAAAAAACCTCCCCTTCCCAAACGGCTCCCAGCTCCAAGCTCTTCTGAAAACCCTTTCTCCTTATCTTTACCCACACCTGATCCATTCTTCTTATACATCCCCATCGACAAAGTGTAGGAAAATCACCAAGTTAAGCGCCCAGCTCGTGTCCTGCAGAACAGCCAACTCCCTCGCCTGCGCCTCAGACCTTGTTTCCTGCTCCCAAGCTGTGCTCTGGTTAGCTGGTCCTTCCTAGCATGGGTTTGGTCTACGGAGGCAAAAAAAAGGAATAAAAGGAGAAGGCAAAAAGAACCACATTGAATTAACTCTCCTTCTGCTGCCTCCTGCTTCTAAAATACGCCTTATTGATTTTTACACCTATTATGACCCTCTAGCATTAGAAATCCAGGGTCACCTGAGGACTCTGAGATGGCCACTGTGCTGTGTGCCGTGACCGCTTGCAACGTGACAGCAAGACAGAGTTCAGAGCTCTGTGCTTGAAAAGGGCTGGCTGGGGTTGTCGGGGCTGAAAAGGGATTTCTTACTTCTTGCTTTGCAGGTGGAGATCCAGCACACGGAGCTGAACTGCTCCCATCCTGTCCCACAACAAGCAGTGACTCAAAGTGGCTTACTCATTACCATTCTGTTGGAATTAGTGACTTGGTTGATGCTCCCCATGCTAACATTTAATAAGATGGCATTTTTTCTGTTCATTTCTATACTCTCCCCTCTCTTGGTGTGTTTCTTCATTTAACTCCAGGAAGGGATGATCTCCCTGGGCTGCAGTTAACAGCAAAGAGCAACCCATAGCAGTGATGACCCACTATCTTTGTCACCTCTTTTTAATCAGCTCATGAAGTCCCATCCTATGTTCTATCACATACCAGCAAGATCCCACGCCATGCCCGTAAGTGGTTGTGGGTGCTAAGGTACCTATAGTTGTGTGGTAAATAGCTTAACCCACCCCTCTGCAAAGGGCTGCCAGGGACTGGGTGTCACAGGGGCACCAAAGGATGCTCTGACTCCAGAGGTTGGTGTGTCCCTCATGTCTCCATCGTAGACTCGGGGTGAGCGCAGGTGCTCTTGTAACACATCTGGAATGCTCCAGTGCTGCCTCAGCACCGGGAAGCTGGAGCAGGAACAAGGATCTTAGAGAAGGAGAAATGAGCTGAGCTGAACGACGGCAGGCAGCGGCCGCAGAGACCACTGATAAAAGAGAGGATCTCAGCTCCGTGGCTGCTCTGCACTTGATGAAAATGTCTGCTCCCTCTCTCATAAACACACACAGAATCAGAAATAAATAAATAACCCCCTCTCCCTGCAGCCAGCGATGCATACGAGATGACTGCCTCCTCAACACGAGAGCAAAAGGGCAAACGAATCACATTACACTCCGTGAATGAAAAACAGAGTCTTAATGCAACAGTGACTTAATGATTTCATTTTCCATGCACTAGACAGTTTGGCCTCATTTGCAGAGGTGCTGAGCAATCCCAAGTCCCCCTTCAGTTAATGGGGACCGCAGGCACTATGCACCTCAGGACTCTCCCACGAGCCCTGGATGTACCTAGGAAGTTCTCCCACCCAGCAGGGAGGCTTTCCCTAAGGTTTGAGAGATTGAAAGCTGAGAGCAGGGATAAGCTTGAGCCAAAGACCTCAGATCTCGACCTGCTGCACCCAGGTCTGTCCTCAGGAGGCTGAGATTAGGGTTTACAGCTCTGAACTGTGCTTTTATTTCCCACAAAGTGAAGAGGAACCAAGTACAGCCTGCAGTGGTGCCCAGGCACTTGCCTGGCCTGACTCTGCACATCCCCTATGCAGAAGCTGGAGGAGACGGCAGCATCAGCCACCTGAAACAGTGAAAAGAGGATCTACAAACTACCCCCTTAACAAGGTGCTCACGGAGCAGGTATGGAAAAGCACGTACTGCAGGGATGGCAGAGCCAAACCAAATCCCACTGTCATTGTATTACTGGAAAGGGGCTTCTGCAGCAGCCCAAAGCCAGCCAAGCACCACGCCAGCACACATGCATCCTAAATAAACTCTGTTCGGACCCTGTCATGGGGCCCAACATGCCATTTCCCCTTCCTGTGCTTTTAGGCCTCCCTATGGCATTTAAAACAACTCCTGTGTCCACTTTGTTAAACCTTGCTGTTTTGTTTTAAGCATCCTTCTGCACTGGCACCATTTCTCAAAGCAAGCCCTGGTGTCCACATCCCCATTACAGCCGACACGGTGGGTGTGCAGACAGTGTGAGCTGCATCCCGGCCTTGGGAGGAATTCCTCCCATCCTTCTTGGGAGGAATTAAAACAACCTTCACTATTTCACTATTTCACTAGGAAAGACCTTCACTATTTTCCTATGTCTGTTTGGAAAACACATCCCAGGACAACCTCTCCCAAACAGCATCAGTCCTCTGGCAAACAAAAAGAAGTCAAACGCAAACTATTTATTGCCAAAACCTCTTCCTTCGTTGGAAAATACTGTTTAATTTTATCCCTTAGGCATCTATTATCTCATAGCCCATATTATTTTTCCAGCTATTACTGCTTAATTTCCCCCATCCAAAAAGTACGTACAGACACAAGCCAATTTCCGTCTTGGCATAATTGTTTATGAGAAACAAACAGCTGTTTCACTGGGGTCCTAACAAATAGATGGGGAATCGATGCTTCTCATCTCTTCATTAGCTTCCCACAAGAAACTGGCTGCTGTCACATGTGCTCTGCCACTGAGCATCGTCACCCTCATTGATGGGGGGACCTTGGAAGGAGGGAAGAGAAACCAGGGGAGATCCACTGGACCCCACACTCACAGACTCACACTGTGATGGAAATAAGAGCCTATGCTGAGCATAAACATTTCCCTTTCTTTCATTAAATAAAAGCTGCTGAATTTTAATCAGAGCTCGAAATAAAAAGTAAAACCCCATGGCTAATGGAATATGCTTATGAAAATGCTTGGACTGCTTCTCTTTTCCCATTTGTGGTCGAATTTCTTTGGTTTAGTGCTTGGTTTTGTTGCGTTTCTTTTACTAGCAGAGCTTCTGTAGGGTCTGAAAGCTGTTTGCAAAATGCTATTGCTGGCTGCATAAGCACAGGACCTTCTCAAGGTCCATAACCCTCATTTTATGGAGATGGTGGTGATGGGATTGTGCAGCAGTTGGCACGGGAGGGAGCAGCGATCACCCAACAGAGGTGGAGGTTCACAGAACAGACCCCAGCCTACAGCATGCAGCAGATAAAGAATGGCCAACTTAGAAACCCAGATAAAGAAAATGATTGAAGCAATTAAGGAATATGCAAACCTGCAAAATATTGTAAAGGCGCACAAGAACTAGCTCAAGTTAAACAAAAGCCATGAAAGACAAGGTGTGTCTGCATGCGTGAGATGGACACAGAGCTGGGTGCTGTTCTGGTTTGCATTTACATGAGTATTTTCCATGCAGAAGTCGGTAATTCAGTCTAATTCCATTTTGGGTTAAACATCTGCTGAACCACTGCTGACATTATTTCCCTATTTACAGTAGCATTGGGGTACTTGGTGCTTGTGGAATTCGGTGCACTTAACACATTCCCCAATGAACAGGCAGAAAGGGATTTGTAATAACGGAGGGGAAAGGGAAAACATTTCTTAGGGATCATGCAAGAGCCGAAATGGGCTCAGGCCTGGGTATGGGGCAGAGCATCTCCCACTGTTGATACTGTCTGGGTAGCCAGTTTCAGCTGGGAGGCCTTTAGGGACAAAGCCTATGCTAAATACAGGGATGGCCACTTCAGCCTGACTCCTCACACCAGCCAGCCACACACAACCCAAGAGGCATTTCTTCTGCTGCTCCTTCATTTGGATACTTCATTCATGCTTGTGACAAAAGGCATCACTAACGTTTTCCTTTCTGTCACCCGTCCCGCCTTTAGCTGCTCGATTGAAAAGCAGGAAAGCTCCAAAAGCTGTTGCAAGCATCACATCAGCGCTTGCAACGCTCCCGCCTTGTCCAGTGGGTGTTCCCGCAGCAAATAGAAATTGCAAGCAGAGGCCGAGCAGCAATGAGTCAGGAAGGCAGAAAGGCGTGAAACCAAAATGAATGGAAAGGCAATAAACCTGCAATATTTCACCACTGGTACGGAGTTCCGGGATAACCTCCATCTATCAGCATTATCAGCGCCTGGGAGCTCACCGGAGCTGTACTTACAGTACATTAGTGACACTGGCAGAGAAGAGGCTGCAGCCACGCTGGTGCATGGGTTGAGGCCACCAAGATATGTGGCAAGGGTAACACCCATCTACCATCTCCAGCATCTTGGGATACTCCTCCAGAACAAAGGAAAAAGCACTCAAGCTTTAATCTGTGTCCCAGGTGGAGCAGAGGAGAAACTGATGGGGCAACCCCTGGCAGCAAGATGCCCTGGTCCAGGAAAGGGATTGATCCAGGAAAGGGATCAGTGATGGATACACATGCTGAAACGCTCACGGACCCTGACTTCAAAGGATTAAAAAGGCTCACACACCTCAGGTGTGACTCCAGCAGCAAACCAGGTGTACAGCTTAAGGAATAAAAGGAATGTTGTTCCCTGTAAAAATCTGGAGAACAATTCCAGGAATCAAATTGAAAAAGAAGACCCTTTTCCAGTCACCCCAAAACCGACCAGTGCCCCTTCATTCCCTGTTTCTCATGAAGGCACAAAGTGTAGCAGCTCCTCTTTGAGGCAATGATGGGCAACCCTTCCTCTGTATCTACAGAGAGATTACAACATCATTACTAGGAAACACAGGATGGGGACTACCTCGATTCCTTATTTTCCAGAGCACCAAGTACAAAATACCCTGTCAGGCCACTTCTAGAACCCATCACTGATTTGTCATTCCTGTGCAGAACGATCTAGTCAGCTGCCTGCAGCTCCTGCCCATCTCCTGCACCATCCCCACCACGGCGGTGGGAGACCCAGTTACATTTCCAATGCAAAAAGCAGCCGTGTACAGGCTTTGCAGTCAAGTCAGACTCATGGCGTTACACAGAGAGCTGTCTCCCTCCAAAACCTGTGTCCCCTCCAGCGACCTACAGCTTGGACACAGGTTGGGGTCCCCTGCCCAGGCTGTGACTAAAAATCCCCAGTCTCTCCCCAGAAAGCAGCTAATTCCCCATTAGTGTTGCAGAAAACTCAGGCAGCCAGCAAGAAGAAAGCTTTTTAAAGAGATATAAAACCAGGATTTTTGTATTGAAACACATGCCACAGATGGTGTAGCAGACGAGGATTAATTCATGAATCATATTTCTTAAATGATACAATCTCTCTTTTCACTTCCATACTTTCCCTTTTTGACTCAGAAGCAGGGATTTAAGATGCCCTTCCCAGATATGAATTTTGCATGAACAAACATTGCAGGGGTAAGGAAAAAAAAAAGGATATAAAAAAGGCAGCAATAAACCAGAAAACCCAGATGTTTAAAGCTAAGTTCTCTAATGTAAGCGAACACATATCCTGTCCATCTACGAAAGAACATGTGTGGAAATGCAATATATGCAGGCACAGATCTGGGACTCGGGTGGGAAAATGCGTTCCCTACCATTTGGAGATTACTAATGCTTCACCCAGGGTTCTGAATTTCACAAAAGCTGATTTTCTATCTCCTCCTATCTTATTCGCCACCCTCACAGCAAAAGAAAAGCCTTAAGGCAAACATTTCCACCGAGAGGCCCTCCTCGCTCTGCCGTTCAGGTTTGTCCCTCCTCCAGCCCCCATCAGTGCTTCCCTTTGCAATATCCTGGCACAGGCACCACCAGGTTGCTCTCCAGGAACAGCTCACAGAGCCCACAACACCCAGGGGATTGCAGAAAGCAACAGCAAGCCAAAACATCCTGCCCCACGCAAACGGATCAACCGTAGCTCGCTACCACAGCTGAGTAATGTTTAAAGTGGAAAAGAGAGGAGGAGATGACAAATGAGCTCTTCAGTAGCTGGAGATGCTGAGCTCCCAACTCCTTCTCCACTGGAAAGCTATCTCCAGCCAGCCAAACTCATACAAAGCCCACGACCACGTGCCTGTGCAGAGCCATCACCTTTACCCAGGCAGAAGCACAGCTCAAACCAGGGTGAGAACAAACAGTGCCAACACTCCAAGATGCCAGCACGCTGCCCTTCTGGGCTCTTTCTCACCTGCCAAAGGTGCTGCTATACCTTGCTTTCACCACCAAATCAGCATTTCAGTCATTTTTACACAGAAAGTACCTGGGTATTTGCCTAAGAGCTTCTTCATCCAGCCTTGCCCTTACTATTGTAGCTTTACACCCAAAGCTTCAAGTTAAGAAGAAGGGTAAAAAAGATTACTTACCCTTAAATTATTTCAACCTTTCCCTGCTTTGTGTATGACGTGGGCTTCTCTTTTGGTTACTATTTCCAGATTTGGTCTTTGGGTAGGTGAATGGAAGAGGAGAATGAAAGGAGTTGTATTTGATGATGATGGAGACTGTAAAATAAAGAGAAGGATTTTAGTGCACAACAGTCCTCTCTATACATCCATATCAGATTAAATTAAATTAGTGACACCTACATAAATGCTTCCTACTGTTTTTATGCATATACACAAATATCACAAGTGTCAAGGGGGAAGCAGCTGTCAGTGATATGGCACGAGGGGAAAAGGAGCAATTTCTATAATGGAAAAGGGGGAAAAAATAACCTAGCATAACAATCAGCACTGGAACAGCAGCAGAGGGGCTTCCATGGGTTCGCAGGAGGAGGCAGCTGCCCACCAAACTGAGATAGGTCGAGACCACATGGGAGCACAGGGAAAAGGCTTGAGCAGAGTACAGTGTAGAAAGAGCACAGGTCAAACAAACCCAACAAACACACTTTTGCATCCCAAAACACTGCATCAGCTCAACTGCTGTTGAGAAAGCAAGGGAAGAGCTGAGAGTTTCAGGAAACACAATTCATCCATACCCTGTAACGATGAAAGGACTCCTAGTACAGGAAGCAATGAATAATTTGGTCACCGTACCAGCAAGGACCCTAAAACTCAGATTAATCTCCCACCATCTGCTTTAATAGCAGCATTTCTGCTAAGTGGTTTTCCCCTACACAGACCCACATATCCATGTAAACACACAAACAAACCATTTGGCTTCCCACAGTCGTGGGCTATGCAGCTGCTCGGGGAAGGGCTTGGTGCCTCTGACATGATGCCAAGGTTGAATTCCTGCCCCTGACTCCTACCCCTCTCCCACCGCTGACTCCATGCCCTGCTCCTGAGCAGGCTCTTTAAGGCAGCCCAAGGCTGCCCAACTCACCTTGGGATAGCTACTTCCTCTCCATTTGCCTCCCCAGATCACCATCCACTTAACATGGCAGTTGAGATCCTTAATCTGTAATTTCATAGACTCAGACTGGTTTGGGTTGGAAGGGACCTTAAAGCTCACCCAGTTCCATCCCTTGCCACAGGCAGGGACACCTTCCACTAGAGCAGGTTGCTCCAAGCCCCATCCAACCTGGCCTTGAACACTGCC
>JANHGB010046748.1:0-24356 GCA_026283785.1 Coracopsis vasa
GTTGGTTGGTTTTTGGGTTTTGTTTGTTTGTTTGTTTCCAAAGCTTTGAAAAACAAGATTTTGAATCCTGTTGCTGTGGTCAGTGATAAGGCTGTTTTCACTTTGGGTTTGAAGAGTGATATATAGAGTATCTGAAAAGCATTCTAATGTCACATGATTAATAATGGTGAGTAAAGTTAATGAGTAGCATCTGGTCTTCTAGATTAAGAACTTAATAGAGCTACCCACTCTTGAAGATGAAGGATGTTTGTGTATTAATGGCAGTTGTGGTTGTAGTGGGCTAAACCAGCTATTTGTTTCTTTAAAAGGGATTCTGCTTCTGTGAAACTGGCAAGGTTCTCTGATTAAGAGGTGATTCTGTCATTCCCCTTTCCTAATTTTATCAACACATTAGTCTGATGCTTTGAGGTCCATCTAGATGCATAAAAATGATGGAGTGGAAGTTGCTGTAAGTGGGTCAGCTTGGGTATTTGACAAGTATTATCACTTCAAATTTTACCTGTGGTTACACTGACAGTTAATTGAGTGAAATTGTTGTCAGTCCTTTTATAGCAACATCATGAGTAGTTTTTATTTAAAAGCTTCTTGAGTTACTAGTTCAGGTTGCACTTTGCTTTACACTAGTTTAGGCAGTCTGCTGACTTGGAAGCACAGTGATATTGATTGCAGCACTGAGCATGCTGCGTGAGGGAAACGAGGGTGAGGAAAGCAGACACATCCTGCCACTAAGTGGTAATGGAGATGTGCTGCAGCTAGTGCTGCAGCTTCATTACTATAATTAGTGTCTATGCTGAAACAGGGGTAGGTGAAGGTTATTTCAGGTTGATGAGATGGTTATTGTCGTTCCTGTCTACCACTTTTCCCTTTGCAATAGCTTCTTTTGGCAGACAGTGCCTAGCTATTCTGGTTCCTTCCATCTTGCATTTCTTGTTCTCTTCTACCGGTATCCAGATGCATTGATTTGATTCTCTTCACATGCCTTTAAACCTGCAGAAGGAGCAGCAGCCTTGGCTCACAGTATTTTCCTTTCACATGACACTGTAGGCATGCTCTTATTTCTATGAGGTGTTGGCACTCACTTACTTTGCTTTGAAGCCAGTTGCTCCTCTTTATTCTTTTCCTGTCTCTTTCAAAAGAAAAACTGTGTAGTTTTTCACAAAATACTTGGAAGTAGCAAATGAGTAACATCTTCTGAGGCTATGAAGATATGAACTGAATGTATTTGCAGTGTGGCTGCTGCAGACAAAGCACCTAATTAGAGAAGTGGGCCATTTATGTGAAGTACTGTGCTGATAGGAAAGTCCTTTTTTTTTTTTTGCTCTTTCTAAAATAGAGCTGGCTTTGGAGCCGTGTCCCTGTCATTCCAATATCAGTTATTGCCAGTATTTAGTGCAACGGTTATTTTCTGTTCTAGTAATATAAAATTAAGTTCTGGCACAAGTGTGACAGTAGTGCTCTCTTATTTATATGCTATTCCTACAGCAGCAGTACAACTTTACATTCTGTGTGTTGCTAGAGACATAGTTGAATAAAAATACCCGGATGGAAATACACTTGTGGTATCATCTACTTAATTTCATCATGGAACAATAACCAATATTAGCCCACCTGTTCTTGAAAACTGTCACTAAAGGCTGTACGTAGCCCACATGAATATCATGTTCCAGAGCCCACCTAAAATTATAATATAAAAGATTTCTCTTATAGCAAATGTCTAAGTATTGTTTTGCAAATGTCTAAGTATTTTGTTGCAAATGAAGTTATTTAATTTTTGCTTTACATCCAATGTAAATAGACTAAATGAATAATTGATAAGCTCTTTATGCATCAGACTCATGTTACCACTTAGTCTTTTAAGGAGGTTTCTAATCTATCTGTTCTGGTCCTTTATTAGAAAACATAATATGAAATTTCTTTACCATCTTTCTTTAAAGTATAATGTCCAGTACTCCAGAGGAAATTGCCCCAGGGATGAGTCTCTGGACTTACTGCCTTACTGTTACCAAACCTGTTTATTCATGAGACTGCCACGTGTTTCTCTTAGTCACGTTACTTCTTATTGCCTCTTTCACGGACACCCCCTTGTCGTGGGGAAAGAGCTTGCGTGCCCTTGTGAGGTTGTGAGCTATGCTGATGGTGGCATATGCCTCTGGTAGGGTCTCCCATGTCAGACAGGTCTCAACTGAAGGGTCAGATAAAGTGTGTCCATGGGCAGGATGGGCTCACTAGCCTTCGGGCAACCAGAACACAAGCATCTGTTTCATTGCACTGAAATTTTCTAACAGGTTTCATTGAAAAGAACCCTCCAGACACAGCTAGATATGCTCTCACTATCAGACAGAGCCAGTCTATTACTTTCACCTGGTTTGCAAAACCTCTGCTCTCTTTCAACATCTCAAGCCTGGAAATAGAACCCAATTCTTCCTTGAAACTCAGCTATATCAAAGCCAGCTTACAACGTGACACAGCTGTGCTTTGAGCTGTTTGAAAATTCAACCTTTTCACAACTAGCCCATAGAGAAAACATCTCTTTCTCCTCAGTCCAGGACCTGTGGAAACACTGAATCACCATCCATGATTTACCCAGCCACTGCAGGCTGGATTTGATCTGCTTTGTGCTTTGAAGATGAGTGTCTTCTGTTGACTGACACATTGCTGCATACCATAACATGACTGCAATGGCATCAAATAGCCCAGAGACCCCATTTGTTGTGTATGGTCATGTCTGTAATGCCTACTGGGGAATAGAAAGCCCATAATATTAACAGAAAAGCCCCTACTGATGTGTGCTATCAGCAAATATTATCTAGTGGTGATGGTGAAATGATAATTCCCAGGATGGTATCACAGTGCCAAAGGGCTGAGGCTTGTACACACAGCCTCGAGATCAATTTTTGTTATTCCACCAGTGATGGATGCTGTTTAGCATTACCCTCTATGCCACCATCACCACAGATAATGCACACACAGACAAAATGTGTTAGCTTTTTCAGGTAAAGATGCTGACAAAAACAGGTGCCCCTGGCCCACGAGGGGTGATTTTGCCCTCAGCAGCTCCTCAGAGGTTGTAAATGTGCATGAGCATGGAGGGGCGGTGTTGAGCAGCTCATCAAGAACCAACGTGATGCCCCCATTTGCGGTTATCCCCCGGCCCATAACACGCTTGCTGTTTTCCCCCTGCAGGAGGACTACAACCAGCTGAGACCCCTGTCCTACCCTAACACAGACGTCTTCTTGATCTGCTTCTCGGTGGTGAACCCCGCCTCGTATCACAACGTCCAGGAGGAGTGGGTGCCCGAGCTGAAAGTCTGCATGCCCAACGTGCCTTACGTCCTCATAGGAACACAGGTAATCCTTCTCTGGGGGCACTGCCAGCCATCGCAGGGGTCTTCAAAGCAAGGGGATTCCTACTCCACCCCAGGGGTGGCTAGAGGTGAGCTCTGTGGAATGGCTTCCTATTTGACTTCTGATGTGAAAAGCAGCCAGATTAGAGGAAAACTCAGGGACTAAAATGGAAACCAACATGCAGATGTCCCATACTAGTCACAAGTGATGAAACTCATCCATCTATTTATTCAAATGTATATAAATGTGGCAACAAGGCATAAATGTCTACACAGAGAAAAGTTTTCTGACAGGCCTTTAGTGAGGAGAAAAAAGCCATCAGAGTTTGTGGTTAGGAGCAGAAGCTAAACTTGAAACTAACTTTAAAGAATGGGAATAATTATCCAAATGACTTACTTAGAGACATGGGAAGGAAATAGCCTCCCTTCAAGTTTTGATATCAACACTGCAATTAGTGACTCACTGTCCTGCTTGTGTGGCTGTGGGTTTTGGACAAAATGATCAAATCACTTTATTTTAGCCTTAAAATCTATAAATCTATCAATAAAAATAAATAAATTTTTAAAAAGCCTTAAATATGAGTTTGCCTCCAGGACACAGAGTGGCTAGAGACTGAGAAAAGTAGGGATATGACCATCTGGAAAATGTCCGAACACTGGGCAGTAACCTAAGCCAAGTTAGATAAGAAGAACAAACTCTAGTCAAAATTAAAACCTTCATGCCATAGGAAAGTCCAGTTGTTCTAACACTGGCTTTGTTTTCCACACTGAAGTAATCTAAGTCACCTATTTTAAATAAAAGTATTGCCCTTTGGATCGCGCTCTCTGAAAATGGATGGGTTTGAAATGCCAGAATGCTTCACTTTGATGTTTTCCATGGAAATAAAGGATTTTGTTTCAAGACAGTCAGACTGAGCTGTGTCTGTCTGGCCAGTCAGGATGTTTTTTGGGTGATGCAGTGCAAGAGCAGACTCCTCTTCCAGTGCGTCTCAGACTTCCACCAACACTTTTCAAGATGCCTTGTGAGAGCCACTGAGAACTGCATCTTGACTGTACTGCAGCTATCAGAGCTGTGGCCCAATAGCTTGCCAATAAGAACTAATTCATGTTAAACAGAAAAAATAAAAATAAAATTAAATAAAATAAAAAAAAATTAAAAATAAATATAAAAATAAAAAATAAAAATTAAAATAAAATAAGATCATAAAATAACCCACAAACATGTGAGTTCATTTCCAAAGTATCATCTGAGATTAGGACAGAAGCTCTTATTCAAGGACATGACTGTGAGTTTGTAAGGCTATGAGTATCTGTCTCAAGCATTAGAGCAAGGCAGTTCTGAGCTCAGGGTTTGTGTATTTTCTAACTAGATTGATCTCCGGGATGATCCCAAAACTTTGGCTCGGCTGCTTTACATGAAGGAGAAACCACTCACCTACGAGCATGGAGTGAAGCTAGCAAAGGAGGTAATAGCTTTTTCTGGGATCCCACACTGTCAATTGATCACAGCTTTCAATTGGGTTTTTTTGTTAAAGGTGAACTCCTCTGGAGCACATTAATTGGTCCCAGCCAGAGATTAAAGCCTCTGTTCAAATAGGCTGGACCCAGCCACAGGCTCTGTCCTCAGCCTGCTGTTCTGTTGTGATACCCAATTGAGCTCTAAGCAAAGCTACAAGGTACAGCAGTGGCAAAGGGGCAGCAAACCAGTTTTTGCTGCTTACTTTTCCTAAGTCAAGTTTCTTGTTCAGGCTTCAGGCAGGATGTGTATGTGGCAAACCCCTTCCTGTGGTCACTTCTTGCCGAACTTATCCCTGTCCCTTACAAAGCACAGACAGCTTGATTCTCACTTAGCCACTGCATTTCAAGCAGCAGACAAGGAGCTCTCAAGGTATCTGTGCTATTACACCTTTTCCCAGGGAAGGTAGGGGGATTAAAAGCCTTCTCAAGTCCTGAAATACAGGCATTTAGACCCCAGCCTTTTCCACCTTATACGCTGCTGTTGCTCTTACAGGCTCTGGCCCACAAAGGCCAGCAAGAGCATCCATTAGTAGAATAAGCAGACTGAGGAGCAAGGTTGCTGAATAAACTGAGTCTGCTTTCCCAGGCAACCAGATAGAAGCCTTCCCCCAGGGAAAAGCTCCCTGGTATTGCAGGAGGCAGGACACTAGAGCGACAGGTCAGGGAAGAAGAGCCAAGTACATGAACTGGTTCAGCTAACAACCCAGCATCGCCTTGAAACCCTCCCCAACTGCACGGATGGGAGGCCAAGCTCTTGGTCCAGCACTCAGACATGGATGCAGCTCCCTTCTCTCTGGGGGGTCATGCAGAGAAATCCTGTTGCACATTAACCCCCTGTGGTGAGATACTGGTGTTCATCCTGAGGGATGAACACCTGAGCTTGCTCCTTAATCCCACAGGCAGACAGATACAAAATGGAGCGATTATATGACCCCCTTTTTAAAGGTCTGGGCTTCCCTGTGTGGCAAGACACATATGAATGTAAATGGATGATGAAACAGGCTCACACTGACTCTCCCAGCAGTGGGTACTCACACTTTCTTTGCTCTCTTTCAGATCGGAGCACAATGTTATCTGGAGTGCTCAGCCCTCACACAGAAAGGCCTTAAGACTGTCTTCGATGAAGCAATCCTGACCATTTTCCACCCCAAGAAGAAGAAGAAGCATTGTGCAAAGTGCCATAGGTGCTGCACCCTTGTGTGAAGTCACTTGGAGAGAAAAGCAAGATGAGTTCAATGAAACAAAGCAGGTTAGAAAGGCAATGAAGGTCACATGCAACTGAAATGGGGAACATGACCAGAAAGGGGTCCTTCTTACCCAAATATAGGAGCCCTCTGTTCTGTGAAACCTCCAAGATGAATCACACTAGGCCAAATCATGTCTATGTGCTTTCCTAACCCTCCAGAGTTGTATGCAGCCTGCTCCCACTACTTCAGACTGCACTAAGCCAACAGAAACCAGGATGCCTGCTCCTGGTTGACTCTTCACCTTAGGAATAAGGTGAAGGTGGTGTGTGGAAAAACAAAGTTCTAAAGGTGGTGAAAGAAACAAGGGAAACACCATTTCTGGCCTTAAGCAAGAATCAATCAAAATTAGGAATTTGCAGTACTTAGGGATTGAATCTGTATTGATTGAAAGCACATGGAGATCTGTAGAAATCTAATATGTAAGATATACACTATAGGTAGGATGTACTTTTTAACTACTTTTCTTTTATAAGACTCACTAGTTCAGGATATGCTTTAGTTTGTTCAAACCGCATGGAAGCAAAGGTGGAATGATTCCAATTTGTTTTCACTTAATGGTGAAACCTCACAGCATCAGGATGTTGCTGCACCCAAGCTATCAAAATGGATCAACATTTACCTCCAGACTGAAGGAATGTTATTACAACAAAAAAAATGCAAATAACTGTATTTTTACAGGGGAATGTTCATGCTGAGCCATGTTTCCATAAGCTGGGAAAGGAAGAACAGAGTTGTAGCATTAATGTACTGAAACAAAGAAAGTCTACCACCAAAGAACATACCCCTGGACATGAAATAGCAGCATGGAACAATCTCCCTTCCAAACTGAGAACATGAATGAGACACATTGCCATGGCAACTGAAAATTTACCTTATAGATCAGCTGGATTTCTACATCTCAACCAGCAGACAAGAATAGGAAAAGCCAAAAAGCCAAAGGTCATACTGACTTCAAGTGCTTTAAGGTGATCCAAATGCCTTAAGATTTTTTTCTTTTAATGGAGTATCTCATGTAAAAAAATGTATCAAAAAGTGAGTTGTAAACATGTTGATTTATTGTAGCCTTCTTCCTCCCATTCATTACTTCCTTCTTTGTTCCCATTTCATCATCTTCATTACTGTGAGTGCTGTTTGAGTTGCAGCCCGACTGCAGTCTGCAGGAGTGAACTTTCACAGAGGTCGCAGGTGATGGGCTGCAGCTGACAGCACAGAGATGGGATGTCCAGACCTTAAGGGAAAGGAGCTGCCTGTTAGCTCTCTTTGCTGTTGAAGAAAGTGTGCCTTTTCACTAAAGCCTCTCCAGGGAGGCTGTACATACACCACAGCAACACAGATGCTAAGAGGTGAACTTGACAGACGTTTTGTTGCTTGCATCTGCCTTCAGGTACCCTGGCAATACCATGAGACTGACTTGTTATGGATTCCATTCCCCAAGCAGAAAACCACAGTGCCAGCAAATATAGATTTGAAAACCTCTGATGTAACTTCTTGCAAAAGCAGTGCCTGTAGTTTCAGAAGTGCTGTAGCGAGAAGCAAGTAACAGCAGTGCACCTTCCTACCCTTGGGGCATTCCCCCACACTCCAACTCCAGGGGACTGCCAGCTCACTCCTCTTCAGAAGCACAGTAGCATGGCTGAGCACACACATGCAACCAGAAGAACTGCTGTGATTAGTGGTGAATTATAGACTCACTGTTACTTGAAGCAATTAGTGACTTCAGCAGAACTGTAGGAACTGCACACTTGGCACAGACAAGGGAACAAGCAAGATGCAGTGCCCAGTCCTGCAGTCATCAAGGGTTATAAATCCAACCTCCTTTAGCACAAATTCACTTTACCATGGACACCTACAGAAACCAGCTCTGACACTCAGAGTTCTTTCCAAGTAGAAATCAACAGTTCTCTCTGACCAAAGTGATCAAATTCAAGGCAAGTGCAATGTTGCCATTACCCAGCCAACTTTCACTCACCATCTCTTTCCTGCAGCACACAAGCATGGACGAAAACAACATTATGCTAAATCAAAGACAGACAAAAGAAAGATTTCCTCACTGCTGTAATCCTTTGTTCCTATTTTATATTTTGGTTTTTTATGTCCCAGACATTTTCTTCAAATGGACTGGTTAACAAAGCACAGCTCAGAGTGAGGACAGTGCTGAAGCCTGGTGAAAGAGTTCATGTCATGCCACAGAGGCTGTGTTGCCATCCCCAAGCAAAGCAGTGAGTATTCGCATGGCTGGGAGACTGGCAATCAGCTGAACTATAATGTGTAAAGAGATAGTAGGAGAATATGAGGAAAATTAGGAGTGGATTCAATCGATAAATATTTAGGTAATGTTTGTTGTCTTACAACACGACTAGAAGTCCACTGAAACAAAAAGAAAAACCTTTCAACAGATTTCAGAGAAAATTAGAGCTTTGTTGTGCTGCCATTTACTTCAGTGGAAATAAAATAGGATGATTACTTTGTTTTAGCTCATGTAGGTTGCTGTAGAGCGCTAGCCTATATACAAGTCTCTGGTTAAAGTAAGTGAAGTCTGTTTTAGCTGAAGCACAATGCAAACATTCAGGTTGGAGCTGCCAGAAACTCTTAGAGCTTTACAAAATACATAGGAAATAGAAATCCAGACTTATCATAAAATAATGAGCTCACTGGAAAAGCGCAATCTAACATTCCCAGCATGCCCAGAGAAAGCCACAAATAACCAAATGATACTTTTGTTTGCCACCAAGTATCAGGGGTGTCTGTTAATACTAATAGGATGGCATGGGATAGGAATATACAATAAAAAAACAAATAGGAAGTCGTAGCATTAACATAACTGCCGTGGCTCGAGGAAAATCAATTTAAAAACACATGGTGATGTAGAAGCTAAAATGGTACTGCCCTAATGTATTAAACCACAGCACCCTGCCCAAATCATCGCACCTCTGTTTGAAACTACAGGTTTTAAAATAAATATTTTAAAAATAGCTATGGTTAATTCAGACCCCATAAACATTATTGCTGTATTAGATCATGTAGATACACTTATCCATGCAATGTTGATCCTTACTCAAGGATCTGCCCTCTTATGCTTATTATTTTGGTGAGGCAGGAATAGCACAGGCCAATAGCTTTTAAAAAGGGATTATAGGCAGATGGAAGGAGACTCATTGACTATCTGGCAAGTCATACCTAATACCTTTTCTAAAAGCCAACAGATGGTGTGTGAAGAGGCAGCAAAGCTTATTTTCAGAAATATCACACCACCAGACACAGTGCAAGCATAGGCATAAGGCAACAAATATAAACTTCAAGTTATTTTCAAGCACCATTAGTAACAAGAAAAGAAAATCAATAAATGATTGCCGGGTGAAAGGAGATAGGCTTGCTCAGTGTAAGATGAGCTAGAAACCAAATCCCAATTTCACCTTCAAAGGAACACTGTTAGGAGAGTCATAGAGGCTATAAATTGTGGGGAGTGAAGGTGGTAAGATTTGCATGAAAAACAGTCTGGGAATGAGCTCTGAGACCTTGATGCTTAACAAGCCCTGGGGCGATAAGTTGGAATGTTGAAAGACAGGAGAGGTAAACAAGCAAGCCTTGGGGGGATAGGCCGGGATGTTGTTGTGGCGGGGCAGATCCGCGTATTGAAGCAACTGAAACACCCCAATCTGGTGAACCTGCTGGAAGTGTTCAGGAGGAACAACTCAGCTCAGTTAGAACAACTGGACTTCCCTATGGCATGAAGGTTTTCATTTTGACTAGAGTTTGTTCTTTTTATCTAACTTGGCTTAGGTTACTGCCCAGTGTTCGGGTGTTTTCCAGCTCATGGAGAACTGTGTGTTCGCAGTATTCGAAGACCAGATGCAGCTCGTGTTTCCTCCTGAACGCTTTCAGCAGGTTCACCAGATTGGGGTGTTTCAGTTGCTTCTGCATGCGGATCTTCCCCGCCACAGCAACATCCCGGCCTATCCCCCCAAGGCTTACTTGTTTACCTTTCCTGTCTCTCAACAGTCTAATTTATCACCCCAGGGCTTGTTAAGCATCAAGGCCTCAGAGCTAATTCCCGGACTGCTTTTCATGCAAATCTTACCGCCTTCCCTCCCCACAATAAACCATCCCTGGAACCCGTTTGACAAAGTCCTCTTCATGCAGCCAATGTCAAAACCTTTCTTGACAGACCTGCCTGTGATAATAGTCTGCTATCATTTCAAAAGCACTTACTGGATCTGCTAGATCCTGTAAAATCCATCTCCTTTGGCCTCA
The DNA here is from genome assembly GCA_026283785.1 of Coracopsis vasa. Classification (NCBI taxonomy): domain Eukaryota; kingdom Metazoa; phylum Chordata; class Aves; order Psittaciformes; family Psittacidae; genus Coracopsis; species Coracopsis vasa. The sequence continues at coordinate 10,361 of JANHGB010046748.1, forward strand.
TCTGAAACCTTAATATTCTACCAGGAACTGTTAACCTGAAAACATGTTTCAAACAGAGTTCCCAAGGGGTTTTCATGCAAACTCTTGCAAGGAGATAATGGAGACACCACGTATTAGAGAGAGATCTCAAGACATTAGAGAGTTGTTATCACATTAAAACAACCTACAGATGCCTCTGCCCTTCAGAGCACTGCTAAAACACCAAACCAGTGGAACTGGGGCAACCAGTTCCAGCATGATATGAATGAGGTACCACAAAGACTTCCACAAAAAAAATTGAGGAGAACCCCAGGCAGGTCCATCTAGGAGCATTTGTTCAACCAGGTATAAGTCTAGCAGACGTAACTTCACCATGCAAGCTGCCATGTCCTTATAAAAGTCTCTCTAATCCAGACATGCAAGATGCCCATCTTCTTCCATAGCTTACTTATGGTCCACCACCTTTTCTGTAGCTTTTTTCCCCTACGTGGCACAATAAATACCTCCTGATTCACCATACTGAAACTTCATCTGGATTAAAAATAGATTGCAGTGGCATCAATCAAGTCAGGTTTGTTTAGAAGCACATTTATCTTCTTCAGCAAAGTAATCAACATATGCTCATGTTGGCCCAGAGACCATTTGTTCAGTAAACAGGTAGCATGCAGGAATCTGCTTGCACATGCCTTTCTCCCTAAATTTTCCTTCTCCCTGAAGAGGATTTGTGATGTGGTTTATCCTACATAAAAAAGCAAATCTGGAAGTCACAGAACGTTTTCTTGGTTCACAACTTCCTAGGACTGGGGGAGCATCTGTTGTGACAGGGTGTGAGCATGGAGAGACCTATGTCAGATAACTTCTAGACACATTTGACCTTTGATGGTTGATACATTTGACATTTGTAAAAATTAAAATAAATCTCTACTATAAATGTTCTTTTCCTCTTAGTGAATAAAGGTCCTCTGAAAGCAGGAAAAAGCCTCCACTCTTTTCGGTAGTGGCTTGTGATCTCAGCTGTCTTCACTTATCAAAACAAAAATATGAATAGAAGTATTTTTGCGTCAGAAAGTGGGACAAAACCAATTAGAACCAATGAGTGCAACAGAATGGCATCCGCACTTCTGCTCTGGGGGAGAGATGCAAAATCAGGGCCCAAAGCTACAATTAGTCAGTTTGATCCTAAAATTTAAATTTCATTTTAAATGCTAAGGGATGCTCATAACTAGGATGAAAAAAAAATCTTCAAATACTCTTCTCTTTGTTTCAGTTAAAGCTGTCAGAAACATGTGAACAAGAATCTATTTTTCCTGGGCAGTTCCAGGAACCCCAACAGAACAGCAAAAAGAGTCAGAACCTCATTGTCAGAGGAAAATGAGCTCACAAACCCTTATGTCACAGAGCAACAACCAAAACTCATATGAATTGCTGTCAATGGTGAAAAATCTCTTTACCTTTGAAAATATGTTAACAGAAATAACTTTGAACGTGATTCCCACCCCCTCTCAGAATGTGCAGACTGTAATGCAGTGTTTGGCTGCTTCTCCTAACTATAATTTTAGGGTGGGATTTTCAAAGATTCTGTATATTGGCTTTGTTTCAATTCTCATGAAGACAATGGAAAATTTCAATGGGGTCCACATATGACTAATGCAGAAAGCATCTGAGTTTTTTCTCTTTTTCCTCCTTTTCTGCCCTTTATTGTTGCTGACCAAGCTTTGAGCACACAGATAAGCTGAGCCAGGTCCAAGAATCTTTTATACCTTTTAGAGGTTGTGGACTCCTGAAAGAAGTTAGGCATCTGGAGAGTTTGCTACTCTGATCTTTAGATTGAGCTTTGGAGACTGGATTTGTAACTCTTCTTTTCAACCATTACTGAGGCTGAAGATGAAAATGATTATAGTAACAGTGTGATATTCAAGACAAATGGTATCTATCTTTTCTGAGTTTGACACCGCACTAATTGCTGTCATTTAACTTCATCTCTTCCCATTCAGGATGCCAGATTTAATTTTGCATTTGGTTTTGCCAAAGATCAGTTTGAACTCTTGCTGATACCAACTCTTCTGAATTTTTACTTTGATCGGAGGTTAATGAGTTTGGAGTAAACAGTTGTCACCAGCAGTGATGGAAACTACAGTTTCCAGATCTTCCAACAAAGCAGTTATTTGTACTGATAACATGTAGAAGTTTTTGTCTGATGTCTGTCAAAGTAGTTTGGGTGTAAGTCATATCCATAGCATGACTGTCATACCATCTTTCCCAACACTTTTCCCCAAAATAGGCAGCTGTTCTACCTGCATCACAGAACTGGCAGGCACTGAACTGCCCTGTCAGTGTGGAGCAAATGAGCACAAACTTTCCACAAACTTGTAAATATTAAATCATTAATAAGCAATAACATAAAGAAATGTGAGAGGGAAATGACATTGGCAGTCTTCTTCACTCATGAGCAGAAGTGATGTAAGGTGGTGAGCCCAGATTGCCAGGTGGTAAACACTCCAAAGCAAGTCGTAGCATGGTGTCCATGCTGCCCCAGCATGTATGGCGTGAGCCTGGCAAAAGCCTCTGTGGAGTCACACTGGGATACCTGGGACACAGCAGCACCTGGAGACTGGAAGGGCATCAAAGAAGGCTGCAGAGGAGCAGGGAGATGGACCTGAACTGTCTTTGAGTGAGAGGACAACTGAATCCAGTTTAACCTGTTATGATGTTGATGCACTTGTCAGATACAAGCATTTCACTGCAAAGAGATTCTCTGCTCCCCTGAGAACACAAAGACAAGAAAATTTCTTTCCTTCCTTTTTGTGTAGTACTTCAGCAATACTTAAAAGTAACAGTACAACAAGTTATTCTGATTGAAGCAGATGTAATGACCTCAGCACAAATCAGGACATAACACATCATCAGTCAGCTCTTAGCAAGATAAGAAAAAGAGTCATTTACTTGATGTGACCAACTGAATTTTTCTCTCTTAAAAGTTATTGTTTGCAATATTGCTGGAGTATGGGGCTGGTAAAACCAAAGGATGAGTACTAAAACATCATGTCTGACTTTTGAATGGTATATCTTTTTTTCTAAGATTCATGAAAACTTCAGAATTCATGTCAAAGCAATAAGATTTCAAACCAAGGAAATTGTTTTTTCCAGCAATTACATTTTTCATAGTTTAAAAAGCATGTAAACTCTATTAGTTTCCTATTTACGACACATGATTCTGTACTCTTTTGCTTATCCTCTTTTAAACATGTAATTATTGTATATTGTAACTGCACATTAATATCACCTATTGTACATAGTTTTATTTTAACAAAATAAATGTATTACTAAATATTTTGACAGCATCATTTAGAGAAGGTGTGGTGCTCTGTCTATTTTCCCAGATGCTATCACATACAATCTGCAGGACAATTCAGATAGGAAAAACATGTACTAACATATAGGGCTGCTTTTTGATAGTCCTGGAACCACCTGAACCTTCCAGTGTGTCCCCTGCAGAAAGTCAAAGAGGAGGTGACACTGCAGAGGTTTGCTTGTCTGGGGCATGTTCTTCTTGGGAGTTTTCCACTAGGAGTTTTGAGGGGAGTTCGTTACTCCCTGACAAACATAACACACAAATTACAAAACTCTTTGATAAACCCTTACTGATAGTAAGGAAGATGAGGAGCTGTGTAGCCTTTTGTTCAGCACACAGGGCAGGGTGAATCAGGAGAGAAAGTGAAATGCTGAAAGGGCTGAAGAAGTTACATAAGGAAAGACAGCCCTTAAATGTTGGACTGGAATGAAGAATATGACTGGCTCTAGTCTTCCAGGGATTCAGTGCAGTGATGTGGATCTTGTCTAAAATAAAAATTTAAATAGAAAAAAATTTAGTTTCTTTGCTTTTCATTAGCATTGCTTTCAAAACCAGAAGCAATCCCATTGACCAGGTGGTCTGGTCTTCAAATTGAGACTATAAATCCCACCATTCCTGAGCAACATCCCCAATAACGATTGGGCTAAAGAAGTAAGTTTCACCAGAGAAAGGCTCTTTCGTGTTCCTGCAGTCTGTAAACCTCAGCAAGCTTAACCAGCCCCTGCCTGGGGCACTCACAGAACAAAGGGTAGCAAGTTCTATTCCTAATAAGAAGGCACTGCAGCATGAATACCTGGATGCTATAGATATGTTCCCAAAGGAGCCGGGACAATTTAAGAGGGCACATGACATTTATCTGCCCTGAAGGAAGCTCTAATATTAGTAACCAGACTTTCCACAACCAGACTTTCTCTGGGAAGAAGCAGCATGGAGAAACTGTGCATCTGGGATCAACAACAAGATGCTGAATACATCTGCCAGAGCACAAACTTCCTAAACTGCTGCCTGCTAAAGCTGGGTGGATATAGCCAGGGAAGGATATATAGAGCCCTGATGCTTTCACATTTCCCTGAGGATCCACTGCTGGCTACTGTCAGGAGCAGGATATTGGGTGAGACAGCCCTTTTCTCCTACCCAGGGCAGCAGTTCCTGTGTTTTCATATGAATATAGTGAGACCAGGACAGAGCTGCTTGTCTCATCGCCCTGAAAACAGTCATTGCAAGAAACGTGTCCAGGGAGGCACCCTACCCTTCCTCTTATTGTCACTCAGGTTTGAAGACAGGGTGAAATATCCTGATTTCTGACACGGTCAGTCCGGCTGGGCACACTAACTTCAGCACAGGAATGAGGGGAGCTGAGCTGCAAGACCCAGGGGACTTTTGTAACCGTCATATAACAGGAAAGCATTGTGGAAAATCAAAGCACTGCATGACTGTGATTATTGCTGCTCAAGTTAAAAGAGTGACAACAAGCCTGAGAAACTGAGTGCTGTGCAGGGTACACATATGACTCATTACAAGCAACCTTGCAGTCTATACATTTCAAAACACACCAGGAGGAAAATAATGGCTTTATTATCAAACCCACTGTCCCGAACGGAAACTGAGGCACAAAAAATCCACCGATTTCCCCCTCCTCACCTGGGACATTTATGGCAGAGCCAAGAGCCAGGTAGAGTCCCTAAGTTGCACAGTCATGCCTTCTCCATATATCCACCTTCTCCTTCCTGAGCAGGCAGATAAAGCCATCTCCCTTACAGAAAACTTTTCACTGCAGCAGGCATTCCAAGATGGGGCTGCAGAGCTGTGAATGGTTCAACACTGAGGCTTTGCATAGGAGATTCTCTCTCACTCATTGCTTTGCAAGATACAATTCTTCCAGGCAAGTCAAGTTCCCCTTATACATGTAGAGCAAAAATTTCCTTCCCTTGCTTTTACATGGTTCAGTTCATGCCAGATTAAATGTGCAGTAGCAAATGACACTTTTAACAGCTCCACATTGCAGTATGTGATGATTTTTGTCTGGTGCTAGCGATCAGTGTCCAGGTGAAGGGGACAACCAATGTGCTACAAAAGCACAGTAAGAGCTTTCATGGGAGACATAATATCTGAGATGTGTCAGTCTCTGTAACAAACCCTCCTTGCAAATTCATTCACCGGAGACAGCTGTTTGAGGGCTGTTTAATTGCTTTGGACACGGAGGATAGTGAGATTTAAATCTGTGGCTTTAAAGAGCATTAAAAGGCCCCCAAGGAGATGAAGGTTGTCTGGAAAGGGCCTTCTCATGCTTCAAAATGTGTGGGCTGTATTGACTGCTTGTAAATTTTGAGCAGAACATGCCATTCCAGCTGCAGCAAAAAGGGTGTTAAAGCTAAAAGACCTTGTTGCAAGTATTAAAACTGATGGGAATTTAACAGAATGAAGACTTAGTAGTGTAATAAATCCTGGAAAAAAGCCCGTGGTTTGGACACACAAGCAACAGGAATGATGCTGGCTCTTTGAAAGTCGCTTGTGGGAATCCAGTGTATCTGGATGAAGTGGGATATGCACCTGTCAAATAGGCTAGTGGGCTCTGGTGTTGGCTGTACTTTTGTCACTCACAGCAAATACACAGCCATTCACTTTTGCTTTCCTCCTTAAAAGACCATCCAGAAGTGTTAGCGTGGTTTCAGTCAATATATCCTTCCCACTCTTCCACCCTCCAGTTTAGCTGCTACTGCATCAGTCAAAACCCTTTTTCACACTCCGCAGAGTTTTCTTCTGAACACTTGCTGAGGTTCCCACTGTCTCATCATATCTGGGTACAGCCCATATTTCCTGTTGGCTGCAAACGAAGGAAGTTTGCCACTTTCTAACCCTACTTCTAATCCTGATGCTATAGCACATCCACTCCATGAGAAAAGTCCAGGGAAGGAAATGACTTCATATCAGAGTTGAGGAGATGTTTTGCAGGTGTTCATGGCTCTGGCAAAGAGTTTGTAGGAGCTTATACATATTCTATGTGCGAAATCTTTACACATAAATAAATTTCAATTTGCTTTAAATTGCTTTCATACTACAATGTTGAGGTTTATGAAGGACACAAAATATTTTGCAGGTCTCCCATAATAGTTGTGATACCAGTTAGAATAAGTAACAAGACCAGAAGGATGGTGAGGTGCAATTTGAAACAGAACACAAGAACTTCTTAAAGGGCAGTTAAATCCATCAGCAGAAAACTAGTGTTGCTGCTGTTTGACACAGCACTCTATTCAGAATTAGAGAAGGCAGAATGATAAAGTCGCCTCCTTCCTACTCAACCATAGCGCAGCTTTTACAGTTCCACAGACAAAAAAATATGTCAGCAACTAATCAATTAGAAATTAAATTAAATCTGTCTCAATGAGGACAGAACACTTGGGGGAGTTTGCAGCATGAAACCCTGGAAATGAAGGTGACTGCACCTGGAAGACAAGACACTTAATTGAGGGAAGGCAGGTGCAGACATCACTCTCAGCAACAGTTCTCTCCTAATGGCTATCTGAGAAGGTGTCTTTGTTTTGTAATCTCCTGGGAACCTCTCCCACTTGGCAACTCTTCCTCCTTTCACATAATTTCCCATTTTGTTCAGGGGAGAATGAGGGATGAACATGGATCTGTCCTCCTGCAGGTGGGAACCAGAGCACAAAGGCACTTACATGGCTGTGGTCACCAGAGGGCTGTTGCAGCAGCTCCCAGGTGTGCCCTAGTCTGCAAATGGTCTGAGAAGGTGTGAACCATCCTTTAGCATGTTTGTTCTCTTTCCTAACTGGGCTTGTCTCACCCACCCTGGCCATATTACTGGCCATTCCACAGCTTTCCTGTGAGCACATCTGGCTGCCCACAAGCTCTGTGTGCAGCCACAGAGGAGCAGGTCTCCATGGAGCTGAGCAGCACAGGGAAGTGTGGGAACATCCTTGGTAGTCCCCTTTCCTACCAGCTCAGCCAGGGCCTGGCTCGTTGAACCCAAACCACAATCATCATATTTTGGCTTGGTCCCTCTGACTCTGGAAACTGTCAGGAGAGACTCCTTGGTCTCTGCAGAGTCTCACTGATTCTACGTGGAGTCAGTTTCCCTCTGTCCCTGGACAAAAGCAGATGGGAAGATATGTGCTTTTGGCTCTGCAGATTTAATGTGTTTCTTTTTTTTTCCAAGGATTTGACTTTTGTAAGGCAAATTTCTTTTTCAACAATATAGCTCCAATTAAGCAAATCACTGAAATATGTGCTTAACTGTAAAAGTCCATTGATATTAAGCAAAAAACTTAATCATGAGCTTAAGTACTTTGTTAAGCCAGGGCTGAGTATGCATTCACACTAATTGCAAGGTAGCAATTTGGATATCCATTTCCATTTTGTTGGCCTTAAGGCTCTGTCTTTGACTGCTACTCCTGATAGACCTCAGTGTGGTGAGGTGGTGGAAATATTAGTAATTGCATCTACATTAATTACATTATTAGTAATTAGCATCTACATTACTGGGAAGGAACTAAAACCTGACATGAATAAAGAAGCTGCTACAGAGGTGGTGATGCCTCTGTGGTCTGCTTCCCACCCTCCCCTAGTGACTGTTAGATCCATGTGTGCTTTGTGCACGGAGAAAGGTCACACAGTGCGAAAAACTTCTAAGGAAGGGAAACTGCATCTTTTTTTTCGGTTTTTTTCCCCTTTTTTACCACAGGATTTGCTATTATAAGGCTGCGCACTACATTTCTACAGCAACAATGCTTTGAACAGCATGAGGAGTGTGGTTAAGCCTCATTTGCCCAGAAAAGTCAATCGTTAAGAGCATTACAGAGTAAGATCAAATCCTTGACTGGCGTAATTACACCCTCTGTAATGCTGGAGGTATCAGGTAGATGAAGCCAGGGAAGAAGCTGGCCCCTCCTCACCTGACATGGGAAAGGAGAGCTCAGGCAGTTTCACATTCAGTGGTGGCAGTGGAGCAGATGTCGCAGTCGCAGCGGATGGCCACAGGGTAAGTGTAGAAGGGATCCACATCAGGGGCACACTTGGGCAGCTTCACTGTCATCATCTTCGTCTCATTGTAGGTGCAGACGCGGTGGTAAGATTCAATGTAAGGTGGTTCCAGCACTGGTTTCTGTGGGGGAGAAATACTGGCCTCAGGAAAGCAGCAAGACAAACATTTGGGGTTCCAGTTTCCTCAAGGGGATTTAGTGCAAATAGGGGAGCCACTGGATCAGGTGGAAGGGACCATGGAAATAACTTTCAGGTTACATCTTTCAAGACCTGCTTCTTGGAGCCCTGCCATGGAGGAAAGTGGGTGTATGTGCATGTTTCTCTTTGTTAAAAACTTAAAGCTCCAATTAAAGCTGCTTGAAGGAAGACAAAAGCCTACCCAAAAAGCTGGCTTTCAGGAGAATATTAGTGTTTCAACCAAATGCTCCTGTTTGCCAAAAGCAGCTACTTTTTTCCAAAAGGATTGATTGTTCATCAAAGAAAAAGCATTCTGCTGGAAACCCTTCCCTGTACACAAGCTGCCTAAGAGCAGAGATGCATCCAGATGCCAAATGGCTGTTTTTTTTCTCAGCCAGACCTGTCTTCCCAGTCAGGCTGTGCATCCCACAAAGCCCAATGGAGGTACACTACGGGGGATGAACCTGGCACAGCAGCCAGACTGGAAATCTGCAGCTCTTCATGAGAAAAACAGCTTGCTCAGAGACCTCAGACATCAAGAGAAAATGGGAGCCTGAAGGTCCTGAAACCCTCATTGCCATGTGGTACCACAGTGGCATTGCTTTTGCTGAAAAGTGAGTTTTTCCTTGACAGGGGCACCCATTTTCCGAAGACTCCAAGAAGAGGCAGAACACACAGGAATGGGAGTCCACTGTCTTGTGAGATGGGACACAGCATAAGGTAACACAGCCAGGAGACATTTAAAGTTTCCATTTCTTTCTCCCTGTGCTGTGTAAAGAGCCTGCCCTGAGAACCAAGAATGACAGCGTCGAAAAGAACAAATGCAACATCTCAGCAAGAAGATATCCAGACAGCCTCCCTCTTCCTAACACCCCCCCTCCACATACATCGTGGTGCTTTCTAGAAGCTGTTGAGCCTACAACTGGATGCGTTCAGCTTAACTACATGCCAGTGGTGTTGCAGTACACTAAGAAAGTCTGCAAGGTCTGTGCTGCCAGAGGAGCTTCAGAGTAGGGGGAGCAAGGTGATGAGAAGTCCCTTGAAGGAACCTTACCCCATCAGGGAAATCTAGACACTGCTGGCCTTTCCCCTCATCCCAGCAGGCAGTGAAAAAGGACAGTTAGAGCTGGCACAAAGCTCATGGCTCCTCCTGTGGTCACTTACAGGGTCCTTGTCTTCATGTGGATGAAATCCCTCTGGAGTCACTCAAGACTTCCCCAAACAAATTAAACCGGGACTGGCCCCTTGAGCCTTCCAGTGGCAGAAAGGCAAAGACAGCCAGAAACTTGATCTCTGAAGTGTGTGTAAAGGAACTTATGCTTTTTCTTTCTCCCCCTGTATGACCCCAAAACATAACCACTTCATATTTATACAGGACCGTGATTTAAAACAGGACTGAATTAGAAGCAGACATTATCTTTGGGATTTGCTTTTTGGAACAAAATCTATTACCCATCGGTTGGGAGCTCCATCTTAATCTCAAAGGAATTTCTTCCCGTAAAGTAACAAAGACCTTTTCTCCATAAGTGTTCAAGCTGTAAGAGGCTTTCAAATTGCATAATGAGAGTATTACATAAGTGCTTCATTAATATCATCACATGCCCCCTTGAGGCAGTGGAAGGAGGGAGGGAACAACTGACAGCAAACACTGCTGGCAGTGGTAGCGAGGTGGTTGTGGAGTGGGACAGACTTTGCCTGTTTAAGTAGATAGCTGCAAGCTGCTTAATGCTGAGTGGGTTTCTTTTCTTAGGTGGGGAAGCACAATACCCAGGGATGTTGGTGCCAGCCACCCACCCTCAGCGCCAGCACAGCCTCACCTCCCAGGTCTCACAGCGTCCCCAGCACGCATCCGTTGTCACCCGCAGCCCCCTGCAGCCAGGTTTCTTGGCCAGGAAAGTGAACTCGCGCACAGCACAGCCAATGAAGGTCCGCAGGTCGATGGCAGAGGTCTGGAGCACGACGCCACAGCCAGCCAGCAGCAGGAGAAGCACAGCTCCCAGGATCTGGTGGTGGAGCTTCATACTGAGGCAGAAGGCAGAGAAGCAGAGGGGTAGGAGAGCCAGCACAGTCCACGTACAAATGTACAGGCTCAGCTCAAGCTGGAATTGCACTTCCTCCCCTCAGACATGCTATTGCCCATCCTCATTCTGCCCAAGAGAAGACAGACAGATGTAAGAACAAGGGGCCACCTACCACCTCACCCAGAAGTGGAAAGTCTTAGTGAAAAGGTCTGTAACAGAATGCATCAACTTGCAGACTTTCCTTGCAGAGCAGTGGGGTTTGCCTGGAAGCGACAAACCCACCAGCCAGTGCCTCAGACCCACAGAAATCTCTATATTGTAAGTTTACTTTGCAGATAACCTTTCCCACCGTCCCACTTGGGTTGCCCTGAGCTTGCACTAGGCAGGTAGGTCTTTGGCTTCTCTCTCAGTGCACACACACGTTGTTGGCTGAAGTCCCTGACAGTATTGGCCCTGGCAGGTCAGTATGGAAGGGCTCTGTCTGTCTGTCAGGCACACCTATGGGAGGTGACAGGTTCCCTGCTTTGCCGCACAGGGAGAAAGCAGCACAGCCGCAGCACCATGCATTCATTAAGGTTCAGTCTGCATGTAACACCAGCATTTTGACTGAGGCACTTAATTCTGGATTTATTCCACTCACCTTTTAGCCTAAGTTAGGAGCCAAGCATGCCTGAACTTGTGCTATAATCTCAGCACCTCCCAGAAGTGTTATTGGAGTTGCCATTACCAATACCCTGAGCACTAGACTGGTGCTAGTCCACTCCCAGGACTGCAGGAAGAGAGCCTGAGAGTCCTTCCTGCACACACTGCCCTACCAGCCAGCTCAGACCCAAGCAAGGCTGCTAAACTGGTGAATGGAACTGTTTAGACAAGAGAGCATAGGGCCAAGGTGACCAAGGCTTGAACTCCTCACACTCTCTGAGCAGCTCAGTATCAGTCAAGTCCCTCTGACACTTTCTGCCTTTCTGTCTCAGTGCAGAATGTAACCACCCCCTCTGGAGAACTTCCTCTGTCAGAAAACAAAAAGAGCTGGAAAGTATCTCTAAGCCACAAGATCCATTTTGTACTTCAGATAATTGCACTGCATTTAAAAATGTCCACCTAGAATCCCAGACTTGACGTTTAATTTTGAGAAAGTCAGCTACTGCATGAGGCACACAGACTTGTGTGCATTGGCCTGTATCCTCAGATGGATAGACTGAAGTTAAATGAATTTGGCTTGCCTTTCACCTGACTGATGTTTGAGTCCCCAGGCTTCTATTAAAACAAATCCTTTAAATTTGCTAAATAGAGTTTTAGATTAGCACATGAATTTTGCTTCATATATGTCTCCATGCATACACTGTAGTCTTGTACGTGTTTAAAAGACAGTCTGTTTATACTTAAGCTTCAACAGGGTAAAAAAAGGTGAATGTTCCTTATTTTTAAAAGCAGACATCTGCGAGCAGAAAAGGCAAACTTCAGAACAAATTGAATATTTATTCTTTGCCACTTTAGCAAAACCTGCTTCTTTATTCACGAGCCAGAGCCATGACACAGAGCAAACACAGAAGCACACTCACCTATCTTGTTGGAGTCAGATCTGCTCTTACAGCTTCGAATTGGAGATGGTGTTTCAGGAAGTCAGAGTGAGCAGCAGGAGACCTACACAGCAATCTTAGTCAGCTTTGAGCTCGGTAGGTCTCCCCAGTGGTTGCTACTGGGTTGTTTAATTGCTCAAATATATAGAAAGGGTCCTGTCAATCAAGGCAAGACAGAGGCAGATTCTGACTTGAACTACCCAAGGCATCAAAGCCATTGACTGTAAAGCGAGCCTTTCCTTTCCAGCAGCGACTAGCTTAAGGGCTATTGTTTCACAACATCAGCCCTGAAACAAATGGAATATCTTCGTGAGTGAAATAATGAGCAAGCACTTGGGCAAAATAGATCTTCTTTTCCATAGCGGAATTGCAACACCTTTATGAGGAGATTGGAGGCTGGCTCTGAAATCATCATTACTCCCCTAATTAACAAGCCCTGAGCAGACACCCTGAAGGAAGACTTTTCAAATGTTTTGTGAACAAATACTTGATTTTTTTGTCAACTGCATAAGATCTTTTTTTACTTGATAGCTCTGTACAAGCAAATGCAAGGGATGGGGGAAGGAGGTGCGAGTTTGCAAGAAAAGCAAATGTTCTGCTGAGGACCCAGGTGGCTGTCACACAGATAAGCACCACTGTGCAAATGAAATCTGGAAATTGTGCCCGTTGCCTTCGCCATACAAGCACAATTTTCAGCTATTCACTGGCCAGAAAGAAGCCAAGGAATCTTGGTGCTATGAGAAACTTGCTCATCAGTGACTTAAAAGATAAGTGGGTGAGAGAAGTATAGCCATAAGCTGACTCAGTGACCTCGACAAAGTCACCTCCCTTCCCTGCCACCAGCTCATGGCTGGACAGTGACTTCTCAGTGCTCACTGCTCCAATACCAAGACACATCCAGAAAAGGCAGAGCAAGCATCAGTGTAATTACAGATCCCATAAGGTGATGCTCTTAGAGGCCGGCAAGTGAGTTTGTTAGCTTACTTACCTTACAAGCTTCAAATATATGCTTCTGGTAAGTTGTATTCAGGCCTTCTGTAGTATGAGCTATGGAAACCAGAAAACAGACATTGAGGAAATGTGATATTAAAGTATTCAGGAAGAAACAAGATACATTACATAGGTGCTCTCTCTACTTCAAGGGTGAGTAACCTGTGGCTTGAGGTCCTTGTCTCATTTCCAAGGTCAAAAGCCCATATTTGGTGCCACAGCAGGACTCATACTCATGCTAACACCCCCTGGTAACCCTCAAAACACTTGTTATACTTTGCTATTCAGCTTAGAGCAGCCACTGCTCAGCTCTTTTTCTGTCTACTATGTGGCCCTGCTGTTTCCCTGGTCAGTAGATTGCACTAGTTACATGCACACAAGGCTGGTTATTCACCACCCAAATTTGCCTTTTGTGTCTTTTTTAGGAAATGGTAATTGGAAGAAGTGAAAGAGGGAAGCAGGTGTCTACAGCCAAGCAAGCCTCACAATAACATCTCAGGACATTTTGCATAACCAACAGCCGCTGTCCCCTTTTTAGACATGACATTGCAGCAGACCTTCACCTCAGCTTACAGAGTATGCTGGGGTGTACACCAACACAACCGGATCAGACTGTCATCCTAACTTCTTCTTTCACCATTTCCCTCCGCACAGTTACACCTCTTAACCACCTACTTCCGATGCAGCAACACAGCAGGTCCCTACCAGGATTCAGGCTGCATCAGCCATGCAAAGATTCTGCCCTAGAGCCTGCAGTGAGAGGACTAAGCCTTGGACATCAAGATAGGGAGGCACCCAAGTGCAGGGCATTCTCCAGCGATGACTCTCCAGTCACTGACACAAGTTCCTCCATCCAACCTCAGCCTCTGGACTTTCACAATCACCTCCTGAAACACAGA
>JANHGB010046751.1:4847-28087 GCA_026283785.1 Coracopsis vasa
GACGTCTCGAGCCAGGGGTCGGGAGGAGGAAGAGAGGAAGGCTCCAGGGCTGGGTCATTGTTTTCTCCATAGGAGAGGTTTCTCTTAATCTGTGAGGGCTTGGCTGGTTGCCTGGTAGTGGCATCACCACCAACGGAGTTGTTGTGTTGGGGGCACTCAGCGAGGCTTCTCTCAGATGATTTACAGCTAGAGTTATTAGGTTCCTGTGTGTCAGAGTCTGTGTCCTGTTTGGTGGACATGCTGCGAGAGTGGCTGTTTCTAGAGAGATCAAAATCAACCATTAAAGAGCAGAACTCAGCCTGGCTGGCCTCACACACACTGACAGTGAAACGCGCTTGTTTATTATGCCTGCAGCTGAGCCTCACCCTGCCCACCCTGCCCGTCCTCACACACAAACACACACCACACATTCAGACAGACAAAATTATAAGGTTGCCTGCTTACTGCAATAGGCATTCAGCTGAGAGGACTGACGCACATCTGTAATTACATCTTGTACTTTCATTTGAAATTTCAAACTCCCATTGATTTGGCTGTTTACAGAACAAGTGCTGTGTGCTGTGGAGGAAGAACTCTCCATGGGCCCCCATTCAACACCACTCATATTGGAACAAAGCAGGGGAGAAGGTCTAAGCAAAAATGGGGGGAGCACAATTGAAAAGAATGGAAACTACAAAAGCTTGCGCCTTTCACTTACCGCCACTCGTCCTCTACCTGTACCCCGATGGACTGGAATTTGGTGGCTGGTGGAGGAGGCTCCTCTTTTGCCACTGGCTGAAGGCAGTCAACCTTATTGAACAAGAAAAATACAGACAAAAACAGACACAAGAACTTGCTGCTGGAATTCACATTAGTAGACCAGGAGTGCTGCACACACACAGAGAGCATGCTGACACCACACACCAACTGGAGGGTTGTCTAAGGGGAGGCACAAGGCTACTGCTCATGTTGGCCTCCACTTGAGCATCAGTCCTGCCAGGTATCTGTTCTAAAGCCCTCAGCTTTGCCACCCACTGCTGCTTGCTCAGCTGTGGCACACTGTGGATGGGCTGCATGTCCCTTGCTCCTGATGGGCCAACTGTATGGGTATCAGACATGGGCAAAGGCCAACAGACTCAAGAGAGAGCAGTGACCTGATCGAGACTGACAGCAAAGCCCAGCTTCCTCTGTCCCAGGGACTGACATCCTTCACAGCTCTGGATAAGAGGATTAGAAGGGTTTAGGAAGGAAACCCAGGCTGTGGGGCAGGTGGTTGGGAAACCAGCTCAGAAAAGGAACAGGACAGGAAGGCAGCCAGCCTCTCCAATGTGAGTTCTCTTGCCTTGCTGCCCTTTCAGCACGTATTTTGTCCCACTAGCCCAGCAGAAAAGCCTTCACTAGCACATGTACCCAACTGGCCAGCTAGCCTTATTGCAAAGCCAATGGAAAACTTATTCAGCATAAACATGTGGTGGCTCAAAGCCCAGAACCCGCATTTGGATTTGCCCAAGTGCTCACAGCAGCCATCTGTAACTGGGAAATCTGTCCACAGGAAGAGTGGACAATTGCAGATGGCTGAAGTTTGTGGACTAAAGCACAGATTTACCCAATGGGTTCTCATTTGACTATATGATCAACAGCTCATTTCAATTGATTTCCACAGAGTTAAATGCTTCCAACAAGAGAAGCAGCATCCTGCTGGGAACTGAGCAGCAAGGAATTGCTCCCTCCTGCCTGCAGTCCTGGGACCATTCTGCACTGCAGCAGCCCATGTTACATGGATGTCAAGTAGAAGGGCCCACCTCTCAGAAAAGACTTGCCTCTAGAACAGTGATGGACAAGGAACAGATTGATGTTAAGTGCAGAGCACAGGCATAGAAGCAGCAAAAGGCCTCTTTAGAGGGACTCGCCCAGTTAACAGAGTCCCACTGCCTTATGAAACATTTTATACTAAAAGAACTTAGCTCTTTCTGGTCTGTTATGGAAAGCTTCTGCTGTATTTCACCCCAGGAACACAGGAAGTTAGTTTGACAAGGCAGTTAGTTTCTGTCACTACTCTGAGTTCAGCTGCACACCTGGTCACACAAAATGCACACGCTAAATGGATGGGTTAAGGACATTCCTTAGGACAAAGGAAAACAAACTATTCCATACTTGTATTCCTATAGATGACAGCTTTCTTTTGGGGATATTCTCCACTTTAGGCTCTTCGCTGGTCAGAGTCCCTTTGTCACTTTTCAAAGTTGCATTTTTCTGAGGTAACTCGGGAGTGTCTCTTGCTGGAGTCACAACGCTCCCCCTTGTCACACTGGGTGTCCTGGTGCTGTCCAAGCTGTCTGAGGAATTGCTGAGTCCTGACTGGCTGGTCACCTCGCTCTTGTGGTCCTGGCTGTCCAGATAGGTGTCCTGCGCCGATTCAGTGCTGCTCTGCACAGTGACAGAGATGAACGGCTTTGATGTGGTCCGCGGTGGGACAGGAGGTGGAGTCTTTTTATATGCCACTAGGCATGATGAACCTGCAGGAATGGAGGTGGGGAGAACAGAGAATGCAAAAGACAGATTGGGGAGAGAAAGAGAGAGATACAGCAAGAGAGAAAGAAAAAGCAGGTCAGTCACAACATCCAAGAGGAGCCTCCAAGCAGAAGCTGGAGGCAGAAATGCAGAAACAGCCTACAGCCAGCAGCTCACACTGGTAACCCAAACCAAAGCATAAGGGGAAGCAGAAGGCAGAGCCAGAGCTAGCTTGCAAAAGAAGTTAAAAGGAAAACCATGATGTGCGAAAGGCTGGAAATGGAGAAAAGGAACAGAAAAGCCTCCTAAGAATGCTACAGAGTTTGGCAGGTGTAAGCCTCCACGGTGGGGAAATTTTCTTTGGCTAAACCCTATGTTTTAGTGTCCTAACACAGCCAAGTGTCTCAGCTCTTTGTCCCATCAGTTGATAAGTTTCAGTGTCTGGACCAGGGTGGTGGTTTTTCCTACAAAAATGGAAAGAAGCCATAAAGTTTGTTAGATGCTGATGGAACAAACATTTGTGAAGTACCTTAAAGCCCGGCTGCTATGCATTGAAGGAAAATATGTCCTCTGCTGGCATTCCAAGTGAACAGCCGCTGAGCACTCCATGGATGAGCAGTGCCCACAGTCACCGTACCAGGGCTCTCTCAATGACTCTCTCTCATTGCCACAGCTATGGCAACTTCGAGGCCAAGTCTTAAGCCCTGTCTTGTACAGTGCAGTGTAGGAACAGCTTGAACAGAGCAACCCTTGCTAAGCTACGGCTACACCACCAAAACACAGAACACTCATGCTGCTGCCTTGCCTTACCGTACCAGGGGGCTATTATCTAGGACAAGCAAGAGCCATCCAAATTGTCAGTGGAGAAAACACACCCCTACAGTTAAATACCTTGTCTCCCAGTCCACACAGCCGCTGTTCTTCCCCACGGAGAGCCCTTGGAATGTCAGCTGCCCAGGGTCCCCCCCCACCTAACAGGGGGCCTCTGTGACACCACGGCACCCAGAACCCAGGTGCTGAGGGGTGCAGTGGTGGTGCTGGCATGTTTAACAGGAGCACAGCTCAGATTTCCCAGCTGCTGTTTACATCCACAGCACTGTAATTGGGGAAAGGAAATCAATTGCTGTCTGATATTAAACACTCCAGACAGGCAAAACAAGGGGACGGCAGCACATGAGCACAGAAAGGCTGCAGTTTCCTGGGGACAATCAGTGGTGTTCAGGGTCGATAAGCTAGATCCAAATTCATCCTTCCACATACCCATAGACAGTATGAATAGTGTTTGTGCTGCTTTATATACACAGGGAAACTGCAGCATCCCTGTCTTGTTCCTGTGGACCCCTTTATGCCATTCAGCTCAGCTGAAGAGCATCACACATTTTCCTAGCAGGAAACTACAGAGTACCAACAAAAAAATTACTCCTGTTAATGTACACGTGGTCAAAGGTTTGACTATGGAAGCTGTAAAAACAAGTTTGTGGCTACAAGAAACATTGCAATTGAAACAAAGATCAGAAGCCTTAAAGAACTGGGGATGCTTTGATTAGTGCAATTGCAAATTAACCCCATTGAAGCCCTCTGCAGCCATAAACCAGCGACTTTTGACTGCGCAGCAAACCCAGAAGCCACATCTTACAATGGGTTTCAAAACCAAAAGTCAGAGTAAGCTCACCTAGAGCAGTCTGCCCTTCTCCCTCAACACAACTCTGACCTAAGTTTCAGTGTTTCTCCTATCTGTGGGAAAAGACAAGGTGTTGAGGCAGCCAAGCGCATCCTGGTATTCCTGTAGGACAGGGATGTTCCTGGACCATCGGTGCAGGCAGCATTCCCTCATGGCTCAGAGGTCAATCCCACCAGTTTGGAGTGTTCCAGTTGCTGACTTACCCCCTCCAAAGGGCTACAGCTCAACAGGGCATGGATCTGCTCTGGAGCTGCTGCAGGTCATAGCCTATTGTATTTTAAAATCAGCTTGTGCTATGATATGGAACACAACCCACATGGCCACTGGAGCAGGTACACACCTTATTCTGCAGCACCACCAGCTAAGTTCACTTGTGAACATCAGCCACACTCCACAAAGGTGCAGAACAACAAGAAAACGTGTAAGCTTCCAGCTTTGCAGCACTAGACTCTTCCTGCTCATAGCATCTTCTAAGGCTTATTTAAGCAAGCTGTTAGAATTCACAGCTGTGCTGGGGATGATTGATTTTCGGGGCAGGGATGTCTGTTTATAGTCTTCCTTGCATAATTACTTTTAGAAAGCAGCATGCTTCCACATTAGCATCTTGCACGGCTGCTCTCCAGGGCTCAGGCAATACCCACTGATGCAGCCTCAGCAGAGGAGCTGTGTTTCAGCATTAGCCTGGAGAGCCCTCCTGACCCCTGGGCATGCTGTGATCCTCTCCCTCTGCTTCCCAAAGGCCAGGCATTTGCTTCTTGAAAGCCTAAATGTAGGAGTCATAAAAGAATATTAAATCCAGTGTCACCTTAGGAGGCCCCTGTTCAAACACCACCAGACTGTGCTGACCTCACTGCCTGCCAGCACTGCTGAGATCAGAGCCAAAGTATTTGGGTTTAGATTTAAATATCATAATTGCCCTCAAGTGTGTGTCTAGCATGAAGTGCCCAGTTATTTGGTTGCTGTTGCTGACTCAGAGCCTGGTGATATTTCTAATCATCCCAGTGACTTCAAGGACCTATTCAAGCCGTCCTTATTCTGGTTAAATTACCTGAAAGGCTCCAAGCCACAGGCAGTTGTGAAGGCGAGTCAGGCTGCCCTCAAACACATCAGCAGGGCTCAGACTGCTGTTCACTTCCCTGCATCCCTCCTTTCTCCCTAGGAAGAGCTGAAGAAATGACGTTTCCTCATGCATAAAGCAACGTGCTCTGAAACAGTCTCTCCTATTACAGGACAACATCATTTGTCAAGTGAAACAACCCAGTAATCTTGCAGCAAGAACCACCATCACTGGCATTACCCCTCAGAGATTTTGGGCCCATGTTTACCCCAGGGTCTCATGGAAGGAGGTACATTTAGAGCAGTTTTCACTAGCAAAGGGAACTGGAACAGCCACATTCCAAGCAGCCTGATCTCTGATTTTCATCAACTCAAAGAACACTTCAAGGTTGAAATCATAACAAATCATGGACTGTTTTATCTGTAGAGTCCAAGTAAGTGATCCACAGTTACTACTGAAGACAATACAGATACTCATTGATTTTTATGAGTTCACAGCAATCACTTCCAACCTTATTTTTCTGCTAAAGCAAGTTTCTAGCCTTCATGGCCATGGCCAAACAGACAGGCCTCCTCAAACCTGTATTTGGA
The DNA here is from genome assembly GCA_026283785.1 of Coracopsis vasa. Classification (NCBI taxonomy): domain Eukaryota; kingdom Metazoa; phylum Chordata; class Aves; order Psittaciformes; family Psittacidae; genus Coracopsis; species Coracopsis vasa. Next base: position 10,666 of record JANHGB010046751.1, read on the forward strand.
CTGTTTAGAAGCTGTCTGAGCATTCTGTAGATTGAAGGTAAATACCTGCATTAGAGGCAGAGATGAGAAACCTACCTGAATTTCGTTAGTCAAGAGGTAACTATTTCCATCTAGACAAAGATGGGAATCCCTGTGAAGATGCCATCTCCTGCTCTGAAAGGATTTAGAACACCGAAGCATTTTAAAAGTAGTCTTACACTGCTTAAACAAAACCACACTCCTGGAAAGCCACGTTACATGGCTGCATTCATTTCAAGAGGCTGTTCATGGAAATGCTATAAATACCCACTCCCTCAGTGCCTTCCCTTCATAAATCTTAGCAGCACTCATCTTTGAAAAGGAAAAATCTCACCTTGATACTACACAAACAGGTGCCCAACAGGGAAATATGTTACTGACTAAGCTGGGGAGTTGGGGACAGGCTGTGGACCTCCTGCCACAGTCCTTACTCCACTAAGCTCCAGCCTACGCCAGCAGCATCCCAGAGTGAGCAGCTCACCCACCTTACAGCCCAATCTGTGCACTGCCTCCATAGAGACCTACAGAGCAGTCAGCCCAGCAAAACCCTTCTGAAGCTCTCAGATAACCAGGAGGAACATTTTAGCACTTCACCAGCTCCCCATAACCCTCAGCTTTGCTTACTGTACCTGCTGTTTGCTTATAATCACAGCACTGAGAAGCATAGCCTGGCTTGTGTGTAAGTCATACACAGCCTGGTCCAGGTGCTCCTCCCAAGCACCACCACCATTTGTGTTCTCTGGTCACCCGTGACTGAGATGCCTTTAGGGTGAACTGCGGCATCAACTAACAGCATTGAGTAACTGCGCTGGGTGGACTGCACAGGGCAGGCAAGGGCAGCAGCGCTCTGCCACTCAGGACTTCTCATTAGAGACCTGTATCTGCACATTGGGTGTGAGCAGAAACCTTTAACCAGTGAAGGAAAACCTGAGTACTGGGATCTCCTCACATGAGGGACTTTGCATTTTTTCAGTGTACCAGAAGTTTGAGCTTCTTGGAGATGCTCTGATTTGTAATTCAAAGCAACCTTTGAGCAGAGAAATTGTAAGTACTTATACACTGAAAACTGTTACACTGGGAAGGCCACTTGTAGAAGGTCACAAATTTCAGAGGCTTCAGATGATATCACCCAAGAATGCTGTGGTTTATCTTGCACTGCTGGCATTCTGATTTGGTCATCTCCCCCTTGCAGCACAGATTCAGCCTTACAGCAAGGACCCAACAGATAGGACAGACAACACCAGCCACAGACACTCCCAAACCCATCTGCAGCAACTATTACTGGGGCTTCTATTTGTATCCAAAGAGACACTGAATTTCTCCCCACCCTGTCCAAAGTAATTTTCAGCACAGGTTTTAAAGCACATTGGAGGCAACTCCACCCCGCTCCACAGCTGTGCATCCAGCAAGCTGTCCATCTGTCCTGTGGGACTCAGGCAGGACTTCAATCCAGCACAGTGCTGTTAAGGAAGCATTCCCTTCTGCTCCCTGCCCAAGATGTCAATTCATTTGCAAGAACCAAGATCCCCACAATCAACCATCCCGCTTCAAGAAGTCACTGGGAGGAGAAAAGCCATCAGTGTGGTCCCAGGGAGAAGCAGAACTGCAGCTCTGAGGGTGGGGGTGCCTGATCCCCAGTGACAGGGCCCCCACCAGCTTCTCACCTATGAGCTCATTGCCCATTTACTGGTGGCACACACAGTTATCCACAAAGGAGATGAAGGGAATGGTCCATCAATTCACCGTGCCTTTGCTCTGTACTGGGAATCAGGCTGTGCTTATTCCCTCAACACCCTCACTAACGAGGGCTAACACTCAATGAGCTTAATACACCAAGAGATGTGAAGCAGCACAGCTGAAGGGACCCAAGCCCACAGAGCACTGTGTGTACCATAGTGCCCAGTCTCTGTACTCCTCTCCTAATGCCACTTTCTCTGCAAGTTTTGCTTAGGATAATGGCAGCATACACATAAAGTTAGGACATAAGCATGAACCAGACACGGATTAGCCAGTGTCACCAGCTCACAGGAGGCTTTCCTTCTCCCTGCCTCACCAGGGGATGTTAACCAACCTGCTGCCCCTCTGCCAAGTGGCAAACTGCACGGACCAGGGCTAGGTGTTTAGAGGAGACACTCATATAAAGAATGACTGAGAATCCTCCACTTACCCATTTCCACAGCCACCTTTAAGTGCACGAGGGTATTAGCGTTAATCTTCAAAGTGTTCAGGAAAGCTCGTGTAATTAGACAGCTCTTATTAGTTTTTCTCCAAGCTAGCAGTTTCCAGAATATCCTGCAGAAGTGAGTTCCACCAGCTCATTATGCACTGCAGGAAATATCCTTCCCATTTGCCATCGCTTTCTGTAACACCACATCACTCAGAGGATGGCATATGCAGATGCTTTAAACTCACTTCTCTGTCACTGCAGAAGTCCAGGGAATCTGAACACACCTCCACAAAGTCACACCCAGGCAAAACCATATGGCTAGAAACCATGCAGTACCACTTGGTAAACCAAATCTCTTCTTGTCTATGTCAAAGCTCAGCAGCTTGAGCCTGCTATTTTAGGGATATGCTGACCACTAAAGCACAAGATCAAGTCATTCCCAAGCACTTGCTCATGTATCAAAGGAGACACATCGCAAGCTTTCAATGTACAGGATGGAAGCTGCATCTTGAGCACAACGTGCAACAGCCCAACTGCTTGCCCTTTCAGAAAGGGGAATTTGTCCATTAGGCAGATACAAACAGCACAGTCATTCTGCAGTACTTCCCCACATACCTTCCTTTCAGCTCAGGAACCATCCTCTAAGGCCACGAGAAATCCATCTCACTTTTTGTCCAGGACCCTTCTACAGCTGCAGGAACACAAAGAGCTCCAGTACAGCAGAATTACACCTAAAGCTTTTGGGCATCTGAGCTCACTGACATGAGTTTGGGTCTATGGTGCTTGGCGAAGAGCAGGAAGTTTCTGCAGAAGCTGCACGGTTGCTGAGGCAATGTTGGCCTGTTCCCACCAACAGACACTCATGGAAGCAGCGTGGATGAGTTACCATTACTTAAGTGTACCATTTAAACACTGTTCACAGAAGAGCTGGCAAAGAGGGTGCTGAAAACACTGATGGCAGCCAGCAGCTTGTCAACACAGACTGCGATAACAGGAACAGGCCTGCACTGGTGTCAGCAATAGCCTACTTCCCCCAGTATAAGTGGGGCTTCTAAGGCACTGCTTCACCCCCAAGAACAGAAGCCGCAGTGATTCTTTAGCTTACCTAGATCATCTAGAAATTGCCACCATTGCTGCTGAAGAACTTCAGGGTAAGAATTAATTTCTCCATCACTTCATTCAGCATCAAGATTTTTATCACAGTTTCCAGTTACTGCATCCCAAACTTTACCTGATCCAGACAGGGAATTGCTGGCATCTGCTATTCCCACTCTCTCCCAGGACGATATTCCAGCTGTTTGAGGCATCAGCGATGCCACCAGGCGCAGCAGAGGTGGTTTTGCCAGAACATTATGAAAAACCCTCTCCACACCCAGATGACGAGAAATTCTTTGTAAGCTAAAAACAAACCCCACCCTGTACCCACAGGGCCAGAGAAACACATATGTCAGCAGATGAGGAGACAATGCAACAAGGCCTCGGTGCAAGGAAGATGGGGAAAGCAGCAGGCTGAACAGATATCTTCCCATGCTTATCCAGCCTAGAAGAACCTAACCCTTAGCCAAGACTGTCTTTCCACTTGGACATTTGCTGACAGGCAGCCAGCACCCAGGATTTACATCTTCAAAGCTACAATGAGGAGGTTTTAATAGTCAGATCCAATTGAAGCTATTTCCTTCCTTAAGTATGTACAAACCAAGATGTGGCAACACTATGCTAATGCTGAAGAATCAAAGTCAAAATTGCTGGGAAATGGCTGTTGGCTGAGGCACAAGCTTTGCATGTTAGAGAAAGCTGTTCCATATTCACAATTTAACATGGCATTAGTTACAAGATTAAAAAGTATCACATGAACCAACACAGAAAAGGCTAGAGCAGGTTGCTTCCTCCCTTCATTAGCATTACATTTGAGACAGTGGTTAGTGCTGCACCAACCAGAACAGGCAGCACTGCAAATCTCTCATTGATCTGAAGAGGCAAGGCAAGTCCTTAGAGTTGGAGCAGGCAATTAAGCAAATATTCCAACCTTCTAATCCTTTTGGGTAGGGTACTAGGAAGCTTTTGAAAGCAGAGCTGTTATCATTGCTTGGATTTCTGAATGCTCCCAGAGGAACGAACCTATGGGTACCACAAAGCCGAGCTGACTTTCTCGCTAGCTAAGCCCAGAGGTATGCAAAGAGCAGTGTATGTCCCCAGCGATGCTGAGCACACTGCTCTCCCACAGGCCAAGAGTGCTCAGCTCTGATTTCTTAAGAATTTCAAACATCACAAGCACTTGCAGAACAATAGCCCCTTCTGCCATCCTCCAAAGGGAGGGGGTATCCGGAATAAACCCAGCACTTTCTGGAATACTTCATTTCAGGAATCAAGCATGCCAGCTGACAAAGGAGCCATTGTCCAAGCTCCAGCTCTGAAATGAAAGAGCAAAGCAAATCCTAAGTGGGAACTGAGTCTTCTCCAAGCACATCTGAGGCTCTAATATCTGTGACCTAAATAGCTTCAAGCTACCAACAAGTCATCATCTTTACAACTCTGCTTTTACTGGAGGCTCCAAAACACCAAGTTCCTGGTTCACAGTCCTGAAGTCTCTGTAATCTTTAAAGTTCAGAGCCCAAACCACCACTTTTCAGCCACAAATATGGGTAGCAGAAGGTCTGGATTCATGTGTACAGTACCTGTTCACCCACACCCATGTTCATCTGGTCCTCCAGCTTGCAGAACCTGCCATAAAGGTACTCTGAAGATCTAAGACTATTAACTAGAAAAGGGACACAAGGGAGAGGCTAGGGAAGAGCCCCACCACGTCCATTTAACAGACTCAGTTTACAGGCAACAAAACGAAAGGCACTGTCTCAGTTACGCTGTTCTCATGCCATTTGGTCTGCCACAGTACCCTCAGGACCTGTCCTGCTGTTTGGAATTCAGGATCTGGCACGATGAGTCCCTGGCCTTCCAAGGAGGGTTAACAGTAAAACCCGGTCTCCACCAAAAGCATTAAATGTCACTGCAGCATCCCCTGCTGCTTTCAGGAACCTGCTCAACTGCAGAACAAACTATTTTCCTGCCTTGAAAGCTTGTGCCAGAAGACTTCCTGGCTTCATTTCCCACCTTATTTACTCCTGTTTCCAAATGAGTGATCTCTCCCTTCGCTCCTTTCAACTTCACAGTTGTACATAGCTCCAGCTACAAAAGAAACATCACCCAAACCAAACTTGGAGATCCTAGAGCTGTTCTGCCGGATATTCCAAAAAGCTTCCTCCTAGGACTCCACCTGGAAACACTAAATACAACAAGCAGGTGAAGCACTGACACTAATGGAAGAGGTTAGTGTGACAGGGTGGGAAGGAGGAAACAACCACTGATTTAGAGTAGCTTGAGGAAAGTGATGAGAATGATCTAGAGTCAGACTGGTTTGAAGTTATTCCAGCAAGAAACAGGTTACAAGAGGTGTTTTTGGAAGGAGCCACTCCTTGCTGAAGCACAGCTATGTCGCCTTCCTGAAAGAGTGTTCCCTTGATCTCCTGGAGCCGGATGGGCCTCCAGGAGAGACTGCTAAAGACACACCACCCCAGCTTTTATCTAGACAGTTGTAAATGTATGGCATGAGCAGGCTTTCCACACTGGCTTGTTTAGCCTTGCCAGAAGCCCCATCCACAATCTTCTTTTTCCTGCTCATCTTCAGCTTCCTCTCCTGGCACATCCACCAGCTTTCTCAGGGCTGACAGAGGCATCTGCACTCAAACAAGCAGTGCAAAAATCTGTTGATTGCAAAATCTCTGCTTCAAACAAGCACAGAATCCTTCTGTCAGTTATGGGGGAACTTAAACGGTACCTAAACTGGTGCCATGGATAAAACATAGGATCTGCTGGACTCAGTTTGACAGAAAACATCAGGCACGTACCAAAACTAATGTAACAGCTACACTGGGATGTGTCCTACTTCTCATATCTGAAGTCTACTAAAGCTAAAGTTCTGTAAAGCAAATTACAGAGCTTTTTGCTAGAGGTCCCCAGAATCACAACCCTACCAAACAGGTAGCAGTCCTCTGAAGAATATGATCAGAGGTTTCAGCAAGCAGGTGATGGGACTGTTGCTGATCATGTCCATACCCATCTCTTCCCTTTTGCCACAACCCCTGCCTACAGTCCAAGCATTCAGGCAGCTGACAGAGCACAGAGGAGAAGATAACTCTAAATCATACAGGCCCAGAATTTCTACCTGCAAGGGCTGGATGGAGCCAGCAAGCTCAAACTGTTCCTTGCAGAGACTTCACACAACCAAAGACAAAATGGGTTTGGATAGAACCAGCTCAGACATTCCAAACAGCTCCTGGGAGCAAGGAGCCACCTTGCAGCAGTGCTTGGAGGTGGCCTGACCTTGCTCCCACATATACACTAAGGTTGTCATCTTAGTGATAAATCCCACCTCTATGTTCCTCTGGAAATCCAAACCAGATGCTCTGAAGATCACCCAAGCCTGGAGTTATTTCTTCTCTTGGCCATCTCCCCACACTTGGCCAGGGAGCAATTTTAAGCTTGAAACAAAACTGCATTCAAGCAGCCACTCCTTGTCTCTCCAGCTGTCCAACACCAAGATTGGCTGTAGGATGAAATTCACAGTAACAGCAGCTTACCCTTCCAAATGAAATGCTGATCTTTGGGTGCTGTGCTTTCCAGGGCAGTCACCAACCCAGCCTTTGCTGTGTTTAGCTCAAAGGGATTGCTGAGGACATAGCTGTGCTGGCTACCCAGCATAGACTGGCACCACGTCAGCTACTCAGGGGTGAGTCCAGCAACTGCTTTCACCTTATGTGGCCTTACAAAACCAGAACCACCAGACAAAAATAAAACTGTGATCACAGAGATGCAAATCTAGAGCAGCATTTAATTTGTGGGGCACAGGAAGTTTGGGGTCAAGGAGAACTTATGCAGCAGCAGGTCTCTAAGTGTCTGCACCAGGGGTTCATTTGCCAGAAGGATCCTCCATCAGTCAGAGGAAGATTATGGCAAAGATATACCAGGAAGCAGCACCTCTAAGGGAGGGACACAGCTCTGCCCTTGGCACTTCAGTCTGAACCACAGACCTGCCCCAAGCACATACTCTCAGCACATACACACCTCAGTGGTCCCAGCATCGCCTGTAAGAGGACGGCTCAGGGACACTCCTGATGTCTGAGACACCCAGACTGGGAAAGGAGCCAATCCAATCCCTTCTCTGTTTTCCTGGAAAGCACTTTCAAGAAAACATGCAGGCTCTACATGTACCAGAGCCACACTTTCAGAGGAAGACATACCCAGTCAAGTTTCTTGGGTCTCGGTCATTCCAAAAGAGTTAAGACAGAAGTACTAGATACTGACTGAAGATACTTCATAATCATAGTAAGCAACAACACACCACAAAGGCCCATCCCTCAGGAGAAGAAAGCTGCTCAGAAATCTCAGCCAGGGTTGAGATAAAGGTCAGTGGACAAGGATGACTGTACCAGAAATCTCCTCTGTGCAGCTGCTGGCAGCCAAGCAGGAGAAACGCTGTGAACCTGCTGGCAGCAAGAGAATGATCCAGCAGGGAAAAGTGCTGTCAAGAAGCTGAAAAAAGGGGGTGTTGAAACTGCTCCCACTGCACAGGTTAATGGAGACCTCGAGTGCATACTGCAAGAATTAGTTTTCCTCCTCAATATACCTGAAGAGGCGACTGTGTTCTCAGCTCTGTCACTACATGACAGCAAGAGAAAAGTCTCCTTTATCCCCAAACAGCCTTTCAAAGGCCAAAGCCAACCAGAAGAGCTTTTGAAAACAAATTAACAGTCCTGTGGCAAGGGAAAAGGTGGGACAAGATCAAGTACATGCGTTTAATTTTCACGTGTCTGATCTCTATTGTCATCTAATTGCACCAACCTGGGGAAGAGCTGGAAGCTCTCCTGCTTGCTCCGGCTCCGACTGTGCATTAATCCCCAGTCAGAGGGTCTGGTACATTCAAGCTTTGCAGCAACCCACTTACAGAGCTGTGTGGGGACCATTCCCCTACCACTGACTATGGGGCTGTTGCTCTACCTGCGCTGGTGAGGATTTGAGCACCAGCTGAATGAGGATCATCCTCTTGCTGACTTCCAGAGAGGCAAGCAAAGAGTGCCTAGGACAGCCCTTCCTACACAAGTGACCATTCCCCATGTGCGAGGGCTAGCATTTTCAGCACGGTCATCACACCAAGAATGAATCCAATCTTCAGACAGGGATGTAAAGCTGCTCTATTACTGTCCCAGACATCCAGAAGACCCAGGATGCCTATGAGATGACAGCAGACAGACAAACTCCATACCAACCAGACAAAGTCCTGAGATGGTGAAAACAACTTTGCATTAAAGCAACGATAGGAAGAAAGTTCAACCCCTTTTCAGCAACAGATTCAGTTCTTCCATTCTTCTAGCTGTAACCAAGATGCAGATACAGCTGAGGAAACAAAACAGAAACAAGTTATTTTGGATACTGTTTTGTAAACAGATGCACAGCCAGTTATCTAACCATGGGAACATGAGTGTGAGCAGGCTCCGAGAGGGAGCAGAACACTCACAGGTTATTTAAGCGGCAAGCTTTGAGCAGCTTGCATCATCTCCATCAGTAAATTTCCATGAGTCTGCAACATCAGCAGCTTATGCAGCAAGACACCTGGAAGAATTTAAGTGCCATCTCCCTTGGGTACCATGGGATGGTTCCCTCCTACTTCAGCTACTAACAGTCACAACCACGAGGACAGTTAAGAGGAGGTATTGCTACAGCTAACTTAATTACATTAAGTGACAAGATCTGACTCAACTGCTATAGAACCTGGTGCAAGCTACTCCTTGTAGCAGGGATGCCTTATCCTTGGGGAAAGGGTGTAACAACACAAGTGAGTCACCTCATACAGAGCAGGCCACTACTTTGACATAATTTATGCCAGGACAGCCTATTGATTTCAGGATGATCTGTCTGCCCCGGCAGGCTTCATACCAGGGAGACATTTACTTTGGGTGGTTTAAAAGGCTGCATACAGCTTGCTCAGGCACTAAAAAGCAAGAAAACAAGGAACTGAGCAACATGAAAGGTAAGGTCTTCTGCACAAGTTAATATAGCAAGTGTTAGTGTGTATGAGACAGAAGACCATGATCAACACCTGTGATATCAAAGGACACACTGAACACAGAAGCACAATATTAGATGTGCAGCACAACAGAGAATATTAACTCAGCCACACTGTGACCACATTGCTCAGTGCAACATGAGTGTTACAACAACAGAGCCAAGAGACAGCAGCAGAGTGCAGAGCTGGGAGCAGACAAGAGGCAGGCCAGAGCCAAAGCCCTTTCCTGCCACCTCCACCTTACAGTGGTTCATGATTCCCCACCACACTGTGCTGAGCAGCCCGAAACTCCAGTTATTGCCCAAGACCACACACTGGGTGGTCACACAGACACTCAGAGAGAGACACACAACTTCAGGGAGTTGTCAAGAATGCATTGGGAAGTTCAGAACCACCATCCAAACTAAAACAACCCTCTGGTTTACTGTCTTAAAGACTCCAGCCCCATATTTCTCTTTGCTCAATTCTGCAGTGATCCTGAAGTAGGAGCATGATCTAATGTTAACACAGTTTGATTTTGCAGAATCACTGGAAGCCTCTCACTACCACACTGCTACTTTTTTCATCAGCAAGTTACATTCTAGGATGTTCTGTCCTTTGCCTGCCCAGCCAGATTGCAGCAGTAGCCCTCCTTGCTACGCATGAAGCACTCCGAACACACAAGAAAGCACAAGAACATTGAAAGCTAGAGATGGGTTCCAGTAAGCAAACGATCTTGACGTTCCCAAGTCCAGGATGTTATCAGAGAACACACTCAGGAACGTAAGGAGAGAACTGCCTTATGGTTTAATTCAGCAGCCCCTGCCTTAGGCTTTGGTTCTTGCATATTAGATGCAAAACATTTCAAAGCATTAAAGTTTTCTCACTTTATTAGATTTCACATATACAATGCATATCCTCTGTGCATTAGTATCAGAACAGTCACTAGTTTCTATTAGTTACGTTTGCATGAGGTCAGTATAGTGCAAAGGGCAATGGCAACAATAATTGCTTCCGAAATGTGAAAGCTATCAGTGTGGTTGTGGTAGATTTAAGTCAAGACTCCTTCCCACGATGTTTCGCTGTCATTTTGAGTGTTCAGCCCCTTAACAGAGAGGGAGGTTGTCCTGTTGTCTGCCTGAAGGTGCCAGGGAAAAAGGCAACTAAACCCAAGAGCAAAACAGAGGGTACAATCTGAAACTGCAGGGACATTACACTTTAAAAAACCCCAAACAACTAAGCATAAGTTTCCCTACAACCCATTGTCCCCCTTCCATCCTTCTTTCTGCTAGCGAGTGCTGTAGACACCTCTGTGCAGCCTGACAAGGTGCGCAACAAGCACTTGCTGCCTCTCAAGGCAAGAAATACAACCACAAACTCCAGACATGAACAGTAGCAACTGCACTCTAAGGAGCATGTGCAGACCTGCAATCACAACACTTGAACTTAGTCATTTCCAGGATCTCTGGGAACAGTGGTCCTGGCACCTAACAGGCTACCAAGTACCAATTCAGATGTGTTATTAAGCAACCTGTTTTCTGGCAGTGTTTAAAAATACTAGGAAAATTCCCTAATCAGACACTCCTTACTAAGGAAATTCACTCATTTTATCAGTGAGACTTCATCAAGCCAACTAACAAATTTATTCCTAAATCTCACCTACACTGACTCTATAAGAGGAAAAGTGAACTCTTAGTTTTTAGATACTGGAACATGCAGAAACTGTGCCGAGACCAGAGCTCACATATGTACAAGTTCACTGCAGAACATGCAAAGTTCCCCCTTTGGCAGATACGCTGGACTACTTCTTTCCTATGTCTGTGATTGTAGCTGTGTAAAAACCCCAGCTCTGATCTTTACCACTTAGAGATGCAGGAAAACAGCAACCAAAGCATCAGCCCACAGAGCTGAGAGCTGCAGCACTTGGTTCACAGCAAGAGACACTCCACTAGCAGCCTACTGACCCTGCTCACTGGACCTTGATGCATTACACAAGACAAACTCCAAGACAACACAGCCAGAAGCAGCCACACTCAATCAAGAGCAGTGCCAAGGCTGGCATGCATCAGCTGCGGTATGGACGAACAGGCTCAGAGAACCTCAGTATAAGAGGCCAACTGAACAGCATTTACTGTCCCTTCAAGTTAGAAGGCTGTTAGTAGCTAGAAGCCAGCTGCATGAAGAAAGCAGACCATATATGACCACAGGTCTGTCCTTGTCACAGCACAGCATGCATAGGTTCTCCTAAACCAGCACAGACCTGTCCATGAAAGCTTAAGCACAAGTGGTGGCTCCTGGGGATACTGCAGGAGGTCACACTGCCTCTGTGGCCAGGTGTGCAGGTTTGCAAACCCACTGCTTGTAATCCTGCAAACAGGATTAAGCACCGGTTTTAACGCTGTTGAACTGACAGTTTGGCTTTCAGCACGAGGAGTTGGTTTGGCAGCGTTATCCAGCGATGCTTCCCTTCCATCTTTAAAGTTTCTCACTGTCATCCAAACCACAGTGCAGCAAGTCTGCCCAAAATATGCAAATACCACTGACACAGCAGTGATTCACATCCTCAAAGTGTGTCACTACTGGCTGCACAAGGAGATCTTTAAGACTGAAAGCCAAGTGCCACCCTTGTCCACTTTGTGTTTCCCCTGCATGTGACAACGCATCAGTAAGCGGTGCTCTACACGAGCATGCAGAGCCCAGGCAAGCACAGACCTTGGTTCATCAAGGTATCTTCCTTCTGCTGAGGTGTTAGAAAACAATGGACAAAACTTAAACAGCAAATTTTAGTTTAAAGCAAACAGAAGGACTCTCATCTTTTGTCACTTGCTGACCACCAGATATCAAGAGGTAAAGACACACCAAGAAGCAAGTCCTACACTTGTCATTCTGAAGCACAGCAGCTTACCTTGATGGGAAGCTGAGGCTCCCACACATTAAGTAACTTCACTTTTAGTCTTTTACTTAAGAGCACCTGCTCTGTAAGTTCACTTCAGACACAAATCTGTACTTTGTTAACCTCCACCTCTGGTCTGCAGGAGATCTGTTTCCCTTTGACCAAGTGTCCATGGCCACTGCTGCTACAGGATCAGGCAGCTCTAGTTTCAAGGTCTTTATCAGAGATCACACAAACCAAAGTGATTTTCGTCTCCAGGTGCTGGCTTGCAGGATGCGCTCTGTTGACTTACAATCTGAACAAGCACTCGGCGTCACAAGCAATTGCTGCTGAAAGAACACCTGAAACGCCAGTGCTGGAAAGATGCCCAGGCAAACTTGTAGCAATTTTCCCACCTTATCTTTCAGGCAGGAATGCCACTTCCCTTAATATCTCAGATCTGTTTTGCAGGCTTACCCTTAAGTGCCCACTTGCTCTTCCCTGGTAAGATGAATGCTGCCCACCATCCTATAGGTGACCATCTTCTACAAAGGTATCTTTTAAAACTGGTTTGAATGACAGGTCCATGCCCTTATGCCTAAATTTCAGAGAACTCAGGAGAAGAGCACATTCATTTGCAGGACATTAGGTTTGATGTTTCTCTTCCCATCTTCAAGTACTCAGCCTACCTTGGCTAGCACCTCAGTGTTTTGTTTTGCAAGTGCATCATTAGAGATGCCAACCAAGCCAGTCTGAGAGACTCAAGAAACCTGCAAGTACTGCAGGAAGGAACCTGGCAGTGGAGATCATATGGTGCTCAGATTATCTGATGTACACTTGGCATTCAAGCCTGCCAAAAGTAATCACTGGCAGAACAGAGTAACTGAGAATATCAGACCATGGACTCATCCTCAGAGTTATCCCCAGTTAACGCCCTGGGGCACAAGCAAGTTTAGGGGATAAGGAATTCCATGCAGAGTCTTATTGTGAAAGAATAAGCCATTTCACAGCAAGTTGCTCATGTAATAAAGGAATCTGTTGGCGTTAACAGCGTTTAGACTAGCCCAAAAGTCAAAGGCTTGTCTTAGAAGGACTAGCCCCTTCTAGGAAGCAATCTATTCATAGCCTTTAATGAACACTCCCAAATACTTTGGAATTAGCTGATTTGCTGTATTAAGGGAAGCTTCATTTTACCCTTCCCATAGATAAGGTAGATTTCTACACACACCGAAAATTGAAAGCATGCTAAAAATATACCTAAACTTACAAACCATGCATCATTTGTAGATGAGCTTTTAACTCCTCTTGAATAAAATCTGCCTCCCAACTAATAAATGTCCTAAATAATTTCAATCTTAGACCTTTCTGCATTCATTTTCTCCTCTATAGTAACTCTAGTGCTAGAAGTCTTAAGAGTCAGGTAGCCTTGGTGTGAGGTTCCTGTAGCAATCAGTGACCAGTGTTAGGAGAGAACTAAAACATTTCTTGCCCTGTACAGCTTTTAATCAATGTTGGTTATAAAGCAGGGTTAGCATCTTTGGCCAGACAGGTAGCTAATTTAAGATCAACAGCACTACAACTAAACATGATTCAAATACAATTGGTCTTTCAGTCACATTTGCTCCCTAAACAGGACAATTATCAAAGATTCTAAGGGAACAAAGTAAAACACATTTTGTCTTCATGCTATGAGCTGCTCTACCCTTTCATCTTAAAAGCCCAGCAGTTCCCAAGATAAATTAGGAAGAGAAGTCTGTCAGCAGAACTGCTGAAAACCAGTTTTGATCCTTGCAGGAAAACAGCCAGGAATTTCTTTCACCCTGAAAAAGTCAGCTTGTTTCTGCTTCCATATTCCATGAAATGTTATCTCTTTTGTCTGAACACAAGGCTGCCTAAAACAAGGAAGGCACGAGGGAAAAGATGTACTATTGTGCTTGCCAAGCAAGTGCCAGCCCTGATAGATTACACTCAGAGCAGCCCAAGCCAAAGCGTGCAGGTGCAGTGCATGAGGTTCCTGCTGAGCAGGGGGGGCTGCACTCAGTAGTGTGAGAGCTCCAGATACACCCCACAAACAGGGACGATCCGAATGCCTCCTCCCTAATATCACACCAATACAGACAGAAATGTTAAAGACTACATGCTTTTCTGTGATAGCCAAGACAAAGCCCCTTTATCAAAAGAGGCAAATTGGAAAGCATTAGCTACCTGCTTACTAAGTCGGGCATCGCAGAGCATCCTGCCTCCCATTAGTTAGTATTTGAGCAGGCTGTTACAGCTCAAGACACAGCATCAAGCACACTGTGCCATACTCTCAACCAGATCCTTTACAAGAAAATGGATAAAGCTGAGGACTAATGCATGGGAGAGACCCCACAGAGCAATACACAACCTTTGCAGTGATGAGTTTCAGGAAATAAGCAGAAAGGTCCCAGCACTTTAGCAAAGAGCAGAATTAAGCCAAGAAAGAAGCCCAGTTCTCTGCTATGTTGCCATCTCCAAACTCATACATGAGGTCATAGAAGTCAAATGCTGTTGGCTTTCACGGTCTCATTTCATAGCTCTCAGCAGCCCAGTTAACCCCATTATCTGTTTAAATATTCCCACAGTGGAAACAACTGCCTCAGAAGTGTTGGAAAGGCAAGAGATCCCAAAACATTCCTCAAACTGCCACCCTCGTGACACATCAGCCTCTCTGACTGACGGCAGGGCCAGACAGACAGGCTCAGTACACCTGGTACCCAGCCACAGGAGCTGGATCCTGTCCTGGTGTGACTGGAATGCAGCCGAGTGGGTACTCGGGTTTGTAGCATCACAACTGGTTGTTAACAGGGCTCAAGTGAAGCAGCACAGCAATAACTGGAGACTTTGGGCTTCCTGCCATGTTATTTATTTTAAGTAAGTGAGCTCAACAAGAGACAGGGCAGTGAAAGTAGTTTCAAGAAAATGGTTATATTACACCTCTTCCATCATCACTTCTCAAGCAACAGCCTTAAAATCACAGCTGTAATTCAGGCTCATTTAAAAGCTCTATACCCCTGAAACCTATTGTGCTCCCAGCTACTGATTACCAGGCTGGATGAGATGAGGAGAATATTAGGAATTGCCTCCCAGCCACCTCTCAGTGATGCTGCAGCTTGTGACATCACAATCATCTCCATGGTGACAGAGTAACACTGATTAATCCGAACAGGAGGAGGCCAATTGGAACAAGAAAGCTCTTTTGTGGTTAGAAGTGTAGTAATTGACAGAAATAAGAGAAGCTGTTGTAGAAGTATATGGTTCCACAATAAAAACCTTGCTTTTAAGTTTGCCAGGTGAGCCTAAAACCCCCAAAGGATGGCCAAGTATAAAAATAATCCCTTCTAGCCTGGAAAACCCATGGTATCATTTGCTTCTTTCCCGGCACAGCCTGTTCTTTAGAGCTGGGATCTAGCTAGATCATTTTTCCTCCCCCCTCATGAAAAGTTCTCCTTTCCATTGTGCCTGCCCACAAGTTTAGGAGGCTTCTCAGCCCACCACACTCAAGTAAAGCTCCCAAGTGCCTTTCAGCTTGCTACAATTAGCATCACATGCATGTGTAGGGGGAAGAAACAAAAGAAACCAACCCAAGACCACTGATCCATAGTGACTCATGCCAGCTAACACTCCACCTTCAAGGATTATTAAGCACACTCAGGATTTGAAATAGGTCATGTGAACTAGATCTGGACCCTCTACTTATCTAAGCCATACATATTGTTTTCGACCCGCAAATCAGTAACAGACATAGAAGAGCAGTCTCTGCTAGTGTAAGTTATATTGTTACCGTGCTGCTGAGGACATGTTAAGCCAAGTCTGGCTCCCTGACTGATCTACAGTGCCTGTTAGTCAGGCAGCACTTGCTGCAGTCCCAGAGCTGTTCTGTTCCTCTCCTACAATTCAATGAGAAAGAAAGGCATGTCACTCTTGGCAGGGGAAACACAGCAGAGGTCCTTAATACTGGGCATGCAGAGTCTGGGCAGTCATCAGGTTTTGTGATAAGGGGCACAGCTGGCTAAAACTCTAATTGAGCCAACTTGAAAAGAAGTGATGCTGAAAAGCATCACACCATGAGAATTCACATAAACCAGATGTAACAGGTACCCTCAACTGTGGCAGCAGCAGCTCTCAGTCATAATCCAGCCCAGCAAAAGTCTTCATACACTACACATCTACAGGCCCCTACCTCAGTCTGGTCAATTATTTCACACACAACTGCAGGACTTGAGTTAAGGCATTAACAGTGATCAGGGTTACTGCCAGGATCCACCAAGCCATCTTGTGGCACGCTTCTGAGGAATGGGACAGCAGGACTTCCTCAAATCACTGCCACCAGATGCTCACATTCCCACATACTTCCTTCTGCAGGACAGCACCCAAGCAGCTTGAGCTTTCACAAGCAACATTTCTACTCTCCAAATAGGCTTTAGCTCACTTTTCTTCAGCTCATTCTGGCCTGGTGTTCCCGGTACATGAGCTCATTCACCCAGAACCGCAATCACATCGACCTGCTGTCTGAACACACCATCACCCTTACCCAAAGCATGTTTCCTAACAGAGCAAGAGCTTGGAGAGAGCAGAAAACATGATTTTCTGTTTGAGCCAGGCCTTGCAGCACTAAGAAGAGATATAGGCTACAGAAGGGAAAGAAACCTGAGGGAAGCAGAAATAACAACCCTGCCAATAACCAGCCTCTAAAGTTATTTTTAGAGCTGCCTCCTCCAGCACCCAAGATATTCAGAGCCCTGAAACAAATAAATCAAAGGTAAGCTCACAAATAGCAGTGCCAGAAGAAAGCAGACAGTGCTTCAAAGCTTACCGCTGTCACAACACCCGCAGCCCAAATGGCTGGCCCTATTCTGTCCTTTCATTTGAGGTGGCCTTGTTAGTCTGATCTCTTTGCTCCATCACAGCAAGCTCATGGAACTTCACGAACCCCACTGGAGATGTGTGCTGGGGAAGCTGTTGTAGAAAGCACAACCGCTCTGGGCCCGTGGTGGGACATCATCCACTGCTATGGGGGACTGGGCACAGCAGTCTGAAGAGGGGAAAAGTGAGGCACCTCATCTCTGCCTGTTAGAACTTGCTGTGTTTAACACCCAGGGTACAGGCTGGGGAGCACTCCCCTGCAGGCCTGGCAGCCCGCTGCCCCTCCGGCCCGGTCACCTCCCCAGGCACAGCGGGCCGAGCAGGAGGGGCCGCACCGGTTCCCCCGCCGCCGGTGTCACTCACCGGAGCAGCGGCCCCGCTC
>JANHGB010046752.1:6511-16968 GCA_026283785.1 Coracopsis vasa
GCCCAACTCTTTTTGCTGGCATTTGAACCTCTTTTGAGATCATTTAGCAAATCTAAATAAATGACGGGAATGGCTGATGGGCTTCCATTCAACACTATGTCCAGCTTCGAAATCTTTAACAGAATACAACCTTGCTAAAGCACTTTGGTGAATGAGCACTTTACTTATTAACTGTGGTCTCTGTCCATTCATTTACAGTAAGCCACTCATTTCAAATAGCTTTTGTAACATTTTAAAGATTAAAACGATATGAAATGAATAGCTTTAGTACTAATCAGCCATGTAAGCGCACATTACTAGAATCTCATTAGCCAAGCTATTACGTCATTGCCAATAGCACAGTGTGACATACTGATGAGGACACCCCGCCACTCCAGGCCTGGAAATCTTACCTAAACTCAGTTCTATTGGGACCTAAGGATTGGGGTGGGGGGAAACCCTGCCTTTGGGTGCTCTCTTTGCAAAAGATTAAAATCAGCAATCAGGTGTGTTGACAGTGTATGCGGGACAGAAAGACATCCAGAAAATGTAGGCAGCATTTAAAGGCAAAAAAAGTAGGATGTCAGGACAAAGCGGATGCCTGATGTTGGCTTAAAACATCTTAAAGCTCCATAGCACGTCTCAAAAAAGAACAAAGATGAGTCCAAAAAGAATCTGATCTAAAAGAATGGTTTCACAGTGCTGCTACGTGGGGTTTGGTGATGTGGACAGAGGAACTATTTCTGGCTGGTTGGTGCTTCCCATGTGCAAGCACGGCAGGATTTTACCATCACATGAGATTACTTCACAGAGCTGTCTATCTCAATTTCTTCCCTGATTGGAGCTATCAAAAGGTCCTAAGTTTCTGTCTGCCTTCCTGGATCAACCGGAGTGACATCAGTTTTCATCTGCAATTACTCCTTAAAATGATAATAATAAATCAGAAATAATATCTCCCACCTTCATTCTAAGGGAAAGAGACTTCTTCAATTTCCTTCCCCCACCTCCCAACACTGAATTTAAAAATCTGCCTTTTCTGACTTGGCTCTCAAGGGATCACATTGGACTTCATCTGGTTTCACTGTGTATCCCACATTGGCCCTCTGGGCAGTGTCTGCTCCTTAAGACTAGTGCTCTGCTGCATGCCAAATTCAGCTCGCGTTGTGGTTGGAAAAGACTGCTAATCATCAGGTAAAGGCGAGGCTGGCGGTGAGAGAACAGCACACAGACCCACTCCAAATCAGAGAGAGGAAATAAATGGTTGGGAGGGACAGCATCAAGGAGAAAAGCACCAATAAAAGTAAAGGAAAGCAGAACTGGGAAGAGACAAAGATAATGTGAAAGCAACATGAGGAAAAGAAGATGGAGGCAAAGTCATATAAAAGAAGAGGCACGTGCTTGCTGCTTGATTTAATCCCTAACTGCAGCTCCTGAGCACTGGAATAAATGATTATATGACATGTCAAAGAGGAAATCCCAGACAGTGGAAGATGCCATGTCAATTAAAGGGAACCTTCCCAAAAAATCCTTTCAAAAAGGCTATCTGAACATTAAGCAAGACCAGTGGGTGCTGGTAGATCATGGACCCCACATCTGTGAGGCCAAGAGCCAGATGATGTAAGGAAGAGCACCTCAAGTTTGATCACTTGTCCTGCTTCGGCAGATCTGAAGATAGGGAGGGAAGATTTAATATGTGGCAGGATTAACAGGAGGTATTGTCAGATGAACTGCCTACGTCTTCCTAAGCGGCTTCCTTTAGCTTGCAAAGGCTTTGACAGTTCACATTCTCAGATGCAGAGTTCTATAACAGAACTGAAAGGTGTGCAGTATTGTACTCTCTGACAAGCCTAGGATCCTGAGCATCATAAAGACACAAGAACTGCATTGCATTAGGTAATTTTCTGAAGTTGCTGTACTTATTCCTGTGCTTGTCTAATCCTCTCTTCTCTCTCTTCTGTAATCTCTCCTAGTCCCCCTCCAATGCCCTTCCAATTACAGTTCCATGCTGCCCATCATGTCGTCAGTTGGAAGATACTAGGTTGGGATTAGCACTAAATTCCCTTAAGTCTTTCAAAGTCTCCACCTGGGTATGAAGTAAGCCTGAAACTTTAATTATGTCTGCCCATCTGATACAAGTTGTTCTTTCCAGCTAGATACTTGCGTTTCAGGAGACCAGACCAGCTAGTAGTCTATATCTTCTGAGCATGGGCTAGCAACGGATGTGAAGGAAAAGCTCCCTGAACAAATTGGCTAATGCAGGTTGGTATTTTCAGTCTCGTGGCAGTTTCCTTAAGCAGATGACATATTTTTCACCAGTAGCTGCTGCACAAACAGCTCTCGACATGAGGGATGCTGGCGGCCGCTTACTTTCAATGACCGGTGAAATCAAACACGTCACGTTTTCAGTGAGGTTGCCAAAATCCTTACCTCTACAAATACACAGATTAGCTAAGTCCCACTGAGGAGGACCCAGGGGCAAGTTGGGTGAGCTCAAGCCTTGCCTTGCTCCAGCAGCACACCTATGGCATGTACTGCTGAGGAACAGCAATGAGTATCATGTTCCCTTTCCCAGTATTTCCTCAGCTGTGCTGTGCTCCACTTGCTTAGTTTCTGTGTGCTGTTTGGACTCAGCATAGACTTCGGAGGGGTAAGACTCCTTTTTACTGTTTCAGAAATTGAACCTCCTTGATTTCCTCTCGTAGTATCTAAAATAGAGTTTTTTATTATGTGTCAGAAAGACTTTATAGCCTAATCTGCCTTCATTATGGGTTTAACCAGGACCGCTTTAATAACTATACAACAGCAAAAATCAGTAAAGTCATATACAAAATCCAACATGTAACTGCATTGCAGTGTCTTAACACAACTAAACCCAAGAAATACAGCCCAATACATTTCTTCCCTAATTTCCTCTAAAACCCACACAGGGACACCAGGATATAAATGAAATTTTGGGTTGTTTTGTTTAATGCTGCCTCTCATGTCTATTTAAGTGCAACTACCTGCATCAGATGGATAAATAATTTGCCTCCTAACAGCTCATGCCCTTGTTTTATTAATCTGGTTATCTTTAAGAGCAGGTTTTCTAGGTCGAGATCCTCAAGGGAGCCACTTCAGAAGAATACTCTTTGTTGGCATACAAATGACTATGATGTGCCAGTCACCTTCCCCATTTATCCTGGCAGAACGCAAGGTTTGGTTAGGAAACACCAGCTGTGCTGCTCCCTGAAAAGTACTCGTCTCACCCATTCCACCAGCAAAGGATGGAGGCTGATGGGGATGCCTCTGCTCCAGGGACAAAGGGTGATTCTTGGATTCAACTTGCTTCTCCAGAATACGCAGCCTCAAAGCTTGTGCCCATAGAAGCATTTTCTGATGCAAAGAAAATACATAAGGTCCTGCTACAGACTAAGAGCAGTTAGGAAAAACATGACAACCATTTTATCTTGTTTCTTCCTTTCTTAGGGATGCTGCTGCACAGCTAATACAACACAGACTTACCATGACAAAATAGTCTATACAGTAGTTTTTCTACCAGAAGATTTTGAGAAGTACTATAAATAGCCCACAGTAAGCACTTTGTAAAGAGCACCTAGTGCACTTTATATATTTAAACTTATATAAATACCCAGTGCAATGTGGAGGGATTAGGCCAGACAGCTACCATTACCAGTAATGGCTGTTCCAGCCCTGAATTCCTGGGTGTGACACAGAAAATTACCTCCAAATACCAGATTTAACTGATTTTCATTTCATTTTTTAAAGCTGTTTCAACAGCCAGAAGTGCTGAAAGGACTCCTCATGGAGTTAATTTCAGTGGATAACGTGACTTTGAAGAATACACGTATACATAAACTTGGATTATTATAGAAAAGCCCCCATTAGATGAAAGGAGCGTGGGTGGTGCAAAGTCAAGCAAAGTTAAGGGATGTAGGAAGTAAGGTGGCTCAGTGTGGCAGCAATTAAGGGCAGCACTAACACTCCTCATCTTAATTTATCCCCCTTGAATTCATGATTTACAGTATAGTTTTACATTAGATGATTCCATTATTAATTTTTCCCCCAGGAAATACTCACTTCAGGCAGTGTCCGAGGTAGATGGTGCTCAACAAAGGAGCAAGGCAAGTATTCACTATTGTTATTCTCACTGTTTGGAGAGTGGTTCCCCATCTTCCTCAGTGCACAACCTCTTCAAACTGCATTTTACAGAACAAAGACTTTGTACTCAGTTGTGGGATAGTCTATTACCCTCCATGGGATACTACCTGGGTATTTCTCAAACATTAATGAATTTACTTTCAGAACATCCCTTTGGTTCATTTAATTGTAAACCATTTTACAAGTGGGAAGCTGAGGCACAGAGCTAATAAGGTTAAAAGTATCTGCTCATCTTGGGTTCTTCTGAGATGCCTAACACTGTTTCTCTTTACTATTAAGCATTATGCAACACTGTATTTGTTCAAGTGTATTTCCTATTGACCTATTGTAGTTATGAAGCACTTCACTAAATCAGAGCATATCTCTGTAGGGTAATGAAAACACGCTTCTGGGTCAGCTGGCATCACTGTAATACTGTTGCCATTGGCAGCAGGAAGGGTTGGGTTTAAATTTATGGGAATTACAACAAAAACTCAAGCCACCATAATGAACCTGGAGACAATTACACTAAGTTTTCTGGTGCAAAAGCCAGAAACCTGATTTCCCCACTTGCAAAGCAGCAGTTTAACAACCCATACTTTCATTAAAGGTAGAACAGAGAACTATAGCCATGGAGATAAGCAGGGAATAACTGATATACAGAACTGTAGCTTTACACTCTTCTCCTCCAGGAGTTCATGAGAGTTATCAGGCTGCCTTCGCCTCCAGCCCATGGTCTGACAAGACCCTTCTTTGTTGGGTAGCAAGGCCTAGTTCAGGCTGGATCAAGTACTGACAACTGAACATGCTTCCCTTTCATATGAGCACTCCAGGGCTGTGATTTCTTGCTGCAGATGAGGATGACCATTTTCTCCTCTCCCCTCCCTGCACACATAGGCACGTACAGGCAACTAGCAGGCCCGGGCTCAGGAGTGGTCCTCAAGTTCCCAGGATCTGTTGTCCTTTAAGGACACAAATCCCTGTCAGCAGGAATGACAGTCAAACACAACAAAACACCATGTGCAAAGCCCAGCATGTCTCAGGCTGGGAACAGCCCATGGCAGAGCTGCCTCCCCTTTGCTCTTCTTCTCGGCTTCCCCTGCTTCTGGGCTTCTCCAGCTTAACAGATATAAGAATCCAGTTCTCCATGAGAATATTCAACTGCCAGCATCCTTAACTGATCTCTTTTTATTCTCCTTGTCTAATGGGAGTCTTTCTTGCATTTACCGTTCCTCATCATTCCACCCTTTCCCTATCATTTTTTCCCAGGTCCCATACTCCACTTACAACTTACTTTTTCTGCCCTCTTCCTGTTGAAATACAGTCCCAGGACATAGCAGAAGGGCACTGAGATAACAGGAAAGTTCCTCCTCACACTCAGTTTTGTTGTTCAAGTACCTACGTGCCCACCTTTTAGTGCAGGCAACGTCGCTGCAGGAAAAGCCCGCTCTGCTTCAGGAGCTCTAGGGCAGGAAGGAATATCAGTGCTCCATAGGGATGCCATTTCCACACTCAGTGATGCAACCCAGGAGGGAGAGAGAAAATTTTGCCATAATAATGAAAAATATCAAAATTTTTAAAAGTATAAAAATATAAAAAGGAAAAATAAAGTTCAAAAGGAAGGATTTAGCTACTGAACTAAACTCTGAACCACTCACCCTGAGTCAACCAACAAACACTGACTGCAGCTTATAGCAGCTGAGGACTTCCATGCCTCCTTCATGACGCCTGTGAAAGCCACACACTCCCACTGCTGCCAAATGGCAAGTCCTTGCTCCTTCCATGGGAGCACCAGAGCTTCTCAGTAAGACAGTAAGTGGAATGGATTAAACACAAAGTGTTTCCCCTCGTTTTATTCTCCAAGACAGCAGAATGCTTTCAGCAAACTTCGGAAACAAAATGGGATTTGTCAATCTAATTATGTCAGTTAGCAACTGAAAAGGGTCTTCTAATGGGTACTTGCTGTCTAGGTGGTGGTGAATGCAGCAAGAGTGCCAACTGATGTGTCTCTCAGATGGATGGCCTGACACCTGTCTACACCAGTTTCTTGTGCTCATCAATCCATAATCATACATCCCAGGGAAAAAAGTATTCAACTTCCTACCACTAGCACCTCCTAGTCATTATTTCCTTCTAAAATTACAATAAGAATACTCTGCAGAGGGGTTTTGTGCTTCTCTGTACAAAAGATGGCAATATATTTCATAATCCTGTGCTGGGTTTTTTTATTAAACTCTACACATTTAAGAAAATATTTTAAAAGATGGGTTTGGAATATTTTTTCCTATTGAAAAATCACCTTCTTTAAGAAGAAAGCTCACTCTTAGCCAGTCAACACCTCACGTGTCAAAATGAGAAAACGAGCATGCAATGTAAGGCTAAGAGGGGGTAGCTCTCACTGTGACGGATTGCTTTCAGCAACACCATCAATAACCACAACAGAAAAGCTTCTTGAATCTACTTGCATGAGTCTTAGACTTAGCTTCCCAACCTCACAGCTCAGGAATTGCTTCTTCTGTGGTCTATACAAAACCAAATGGAATCAGGGGATCATGCCCTCATGAGGTATCTGGACTGTATAATAGCAATAATTATAGAGTGGTATTATTAACAATCAGCCTACATTTTTCACTGTGACACATTCAATGCACTACAGAATCCAACTTGTAATTGAAAAACAGTCAAACTATAGCATTCCTGGTTGCAAAGATAAACTTCTCCTTTGTACATGGATGCAGTCTTGTCTCAGTCTAACGCAACAGCTTCGAGGAAGACTGCACTCATCTTTCTCAACTGTGAGTTATTTGCTAAACCTACTGCTTCAAAGCTCCTCAAATACTAGGGAGCAAACTTGAGGGAATCTCAGCCTATATTTTCCTTAGTGTGGAATACCTGCTCAATTCAAGCATGTTTCAGATCAGCCCAGAAGGATTCTGTTTGGACCACAGAAATTGAAGTGCTAAAAATCAGTGTTGGAACACTCCTACGAAATAACATGAAGTCCATATTCTTTACTATCATCGCTGCTTGAAGTTATCATTCAGTCCTAATACTAAGCTAAAGCTTCAGCCCAGGGACAGTAATTTCAAACTTTTTAGGCTGATTGTATAAAATGGGTACCTGGTCTGATGTATGAGATTAAATTAAATTATAACAAATTTTGTGAGACAGATATGTCACATAGAAAGGTGTTAGAAGTAGTCACTACAACACATTGTTCAATGCTGTGCTTCAAAACCCCCAAACTTGGGTATCACAACCTTAGATTAGCAAAGACATTAGCATCAGCATGTAATGTGGCCCTCTAGCTCCCATCAAAATACAGACAGATGTTAAGATAGTGACTGCCGTATTACTTCGTAGCTAAAAACATCACCTTCAGCTCCTCTAGCTCTCAGTTAAGAGCTGATAAGCAAAGTGCAACTCATAAAGTGTGATCCAGTTTTGAGAAAGGGAACCACATGTCAAAAAGAGCTGCTAGGTCATATGATGGGACTTCCTGGGAGCATTCCCATTCTGCATGAAGAGCCACACCAACTTAGACAATTTATCATGGAAATTAAAATTCAGGCACAAAAAGGTTGTTCATTAAATTAGTGAAATTATGGAGATAATCCTCTGAAGTTTTGCTTAATCTCCTGCGTGTAAAATTGAGCATCAAGGCAAACAAAGATTCAATATTAATGTGCTTTCAGAAACACTGGGGACTACATCCAGGGTTAGTTATTATGACGTCTGTCTTGCTGAGCAACCGCTACATGAACTGAAGCTCTACTTCCTGGAAATAGCTGGACATCACCTGCTGATGGGAAGCAGAGAATAAATCTGCTTTCCTTTGTTTTCGCTTTATTAAACTGCCTTTATCTTGACCCATGAGGGGGTTTTTCCATCTTCTTTTCTCCCCATGCCATCCTGCTGCGGAGGGGAGTGAGGGAGCGGCTTGGAGGGCATGTGGTGTCCAGCAAGGGTCAACCCACCACGCTCCTCCAGATGTCATCCTGGAGAGAGCAGCGTACATCCCTCTCGTATGTTTGTCTGTGGGACAGGTGGCAATAAACGTCTACCTCTCTGCTTTGATTCTGCGGGTCAGACAGGCAGACAGGCGTTCATTTCACAGTGGATTCCTTTCTGTCAGCATTTCAGAATATCAGACCTTTCACAGTCTGCCTAGAACCAAGTCTTAGGTCGAATTTCATGAACACCAGCAGTTGGTTCACACAAAGGTCAGTTCCCTAAGCTTCACCATACTCCCTTATACTGATTCACGTTAGGCCCTACAGAGAAGATCCACGCATACTTCTGCTTTGTGACAAAATCGTTTAGATGTTATACAGTGGGAAAATGTAACAAATCTGAGTTGATCAGCCTGTGAAACCACGTTATGTGGAAAATTGGGCTGAGGCTGCGTTTACAGCTAAAATCCACCAAAGCACAAGAAAATAAATGACATTCCAACTAGACATGCATTCCTCCTCATTATCATGAATAAGGGTGGGGGAACTGCAGTTCGTACTTAATACATCATGGCTCTCTTTTCAAGTGCTAGACTCTTCCTGCATTAATGCTAAATTACCCTTCAGAAGAAAGTAAGACCTTTAATGGTTAAAGAAAACACTTAATATTTACATAGAAAAGTTATGTTTCTGATAATAGGTCAGTATTAATGCACAATGACAATTGCTTTTATTCGATACTGGGCTCTGATACTGCTAATGTCACTAAAAATGTCATTTTTAAACCACCTGAAGTAGCCTTCGCAATAACAGTATAAATAAATTTACAATGTGCTTACAGGCTTAACTAGGACCCAGACATGAGATTTTAAATAATACAGATGTTGCCTGAGTGGAGGCTTAAAGCACAGTTGCACTGGAGCCAACTTAAAGGATCCAAGTCTTTAACAGAGAGTTAGTTAACTTGTGTCATATTATATTGCAATCTCCCATGTAGATATCTCTTATATGTTAATTACCAGAGCAGCAGCCAATGTAATCACTCATCACTGGTGGCCCAGTGCCAAACCATTTTGCTATGGTTCTTGAGTTTCTGCTCACCAAGCCACTGAGAAGAATCCTTGCTAACTACTTCACTATGCACAGTGAATACCTCTGTCTTCCAGATACCCTGCCTGTTATGTATCTCCTACAAAACATCTGTGCAGCTCCTTCAGAACGCTTCTGGGTGCTGATGGAATATTAAAAGGGACTTGCTGGAACAAACCAGAAACATAATCAACAAGAATAAAAAGGGGCACAAAAATCCAGATAAAATGCTTTAACGTAAGGAATGGGGAAAATAAGAGAACAGGAGTGAGAGTGTGCAGAAAAGAAGTGAATGGGATGGCAGCAGAAGAGCATAAAACGAACACTGAGAGAGGTTAGTGAAAGACCTGGATTTCAGCCTGCACTCCCCGCAGCTGAGTTTGGCTGCTACTGAAGGCAAAAGATGGGATTAGACAATGGCTTTTGCTATGAGGGGACAGCCAAGCCCCTGCCTGAGCCCAGAAAACTTTTACAAGGACCAGGTGTTGAGATTCCCTTCTAAACATGAACTAAGTCTCATTTTCTGTGGCATATTGGGGAGGTGGTGGGGGAAGAAGATGCCTCCTACCATCAGAAAGGTCCAGGGGTCTCACTGTGTAAACAGTTCACTTGGGTAGGAGATGGCTCGGAGGTGAACAATCAAAGCATGTGTTGTAACTGCCCCACTTCAAAACCACGTCAATGAAGAATACTAGACCAGCTCCTATCATGCATGCCTGTATTACAGAGAAATGGTACAGTTTATGGTTGTATGCTACTTTAAAGGAATGGGTAATGTTTATTTGTTAATACTGAACCTAAAAGCAATCTCTTTTACAAATTAAAAACTCTCATGAAAGGGTTCTTTTTCTTATTCAATACGGCGCATTAGCAATCATTAAAAAAGTACAGACTGAAAGCAGTATTACTGATCAAATATAATACATTGCATTAGAAATAAATTCCATCTTAAAATAGGGACTTTTGCTACAGAATTACATTTTAAACTTTCTTTTTTTCCTCAAATAAATTACTGAAACTTTTGCACTATGAAAGCTCTCAGGCAAAATTAATGGTTTTGTTTTGCAAATTAATTTAGATATTAAAAAATTATATTTTCAACCAAGATCTCAGTTACTCAGATTAAATATTAACCAAAAGCTGTCTTCTGCTTAAATAGAATTTAGCCTTTGAAGTGTTTTTATTAATCTCTTCTGATGTAGGTGCTTGAAATTCTATGAAAGTGCTGCTGCTGCTGTTTCTGAAGTGAAGTACTGAGGATGCTGGCCAGAGAGCTGTGCTCCAACCTAGCATGTGGAA
>JANHGB010046752.1:18629-58881 GCA_026283785.1 Coracopsis vasa
GGAGCTCTCAGAAACTGAAGCAGCAGCCAGTTGTTCAGGAATAAATGCTGAAGGAAAAGAAGTACAGCTCTTATGTCCTACAATGAGTACAGGCACTGAGAGAAATGAGAGAGACAGACCATGCAAGGGATGCAAGGAACATAGAAGGCAGGAGTTCTCTCAACTGCTCACATGGAGTGGGAAAAAGGAGGATCATCACCATTACATCAAGCTCTTCTCTCTTCTTCCTTGCAGGACAGTATCCAGAAGGCTACTTGGAGAGCAACATAGCTAGTAGGTAGCCACAGGGTATGAGGAAGGCAGAATTCACCCCTGCTGGGTGACCCCAGGCTGGTTGCACCTCTGTGGGCTGCCTCTCTCTTCACTCACTGCCACTTTTGGAAGGCAATACCCAATTTGTTCACTGCAGGGACTTTGCTCCCTGTGCAAAAGGCACTGAGCAGATCAGAGTCCCCCCCAGCAGCTGGTGTGGCCATGAAAGCAACAAGACCTATGGGCAGGGAAGGAAAACCCACCAAGGAAGATGACATATGTCAGTCCCAGTAAGGAAGATCCCAAGCTGGACTGCAGCTCCAGGATACACTCAACCTGTGCTACAGGTTGGAGCTCCCACAAGCAGAGCAATGGCCCTGCCAGCCCCTTTCAGTGCCCGCCAGACACGTGGACAACCTCCAGCACTGGTGGGCTGGCTCTCACAGGAGGATTGCAAGGGTGAAAGGATAGTGAAGCTCCCAGAGTGCTCTACATGCAGCTCTCCCAAACCATCCCACCATGGATGTCAGCACAGTGGTGCCACCACACAAAGCAAGACTTGCCCAAAGATGTCAACCACAACCAAGTTTGCAACACCAAAGCAAGCCAGGGTTTCTGTAGGTTGCAGTGGAAGACTCGCCAGTGGGTACCATCATTTTGTAGTAGACCTTTTAAATGTAACTCATTTCTGACTTTTAATCTTAGCACAGGACCCCTGATTTTGTTCTTTTTTAAATAATGGTTTGACAGTGATGGAATTTTATACCTACTCTACAAAAGATTTTCCTTATTTAATAGCAGAGTATAAATTCTGGAAGCAGAAAAAGATCTTATTATTATGGAAGAACAGTAAAAGAAGATCTACATTACCATTATTTTTGAAATTAGACATTGTACCTTAGTCAAAAGATCCAAATATAGACGGTGCTTTGGTCTGTGCTATGTCATCGATAAGAAATGGTCCTCAAGTTCTACTTAAAGAGTCTAAGAGGACACAATTAATATTTTGATTTCCCTCAGGAAAAGGGAAGCTTCTGCAATAGAGAAAAGTTTTGCAGCTCTGCTAATAGTGGGAGGAGACTAACAGAAAAGGGTAAAATGAAAAGATGAAAACTGAGTTGCTATAGTTGATCTGTTATCCACAGACTTCATCCCTCGCTAAAGCTGGTGAAGCTTCACCCTAATCACAGAAAGAAGAAATGACCAGTGGGAGTATTCAACTACAGAGTGAGAAAGAGCTCTTCGGAGATGTCCAATGAGGAGAAACATAACCCCATCTCCAGCTTGACTCTATGATGTAGAGTGCTTTCATATGGCTCTGTACATCTTCAATATATCTTTGGGGAAATTGTATTCTATTTAGATTTGGAGATAGAAGTAATATATAACATTTTATTAATTCTCTCCTACACATCTTTGCCCAGAAAACCGTGCATACTTCCCTGGCCAATCACAATTATTTATCCAAGCTTATTAAATGTTCCTGTACTGTAAGACTGATATCCTTGCCCTTATACAGTATATCAAGGACATATGATAATGATAACGATCAATGTTATTTTAACACTGCACAAAGGCCAGGATGTCAAGGCCATTTCTTCATTACAAAAGAGGACTATTGATTATTAACTAGCGACTGGCTAGAAATGAAGGAATTAATAGGCAGATTACCCAACTCCCAATTACCTGCAAAGACTTAGTCAGGTATTTGGGATGCAAATTAAGAACGTGTGGTGGTGGAAGTGGACTTTTTCATCATTCGGTGCCATTATTCCGATTGGATGTATTATAGGAAATGGAATTCTGGGCTATATTTGCACCAAACGGAAAGAAAGAGGTTACTTTTTAGGTTTGTAATATCATGTCTACACAGGTAGACTTTCAAACCCTCACCTAAGAAGTTCTGTAGTCTCTCAGAACTAGTCCACTGAACTGCAGCAAACAGAGCTAATATTCATTGTGCCTTGGGAATCATTATGTGTTAGCCAGTGACTGAACAGCATAAAATGCTCTACTGGAAGACTTTGGCCTCTTCCAAGTATCTGAATGCTAATCTGGCATCCATGAAACTCCAGCTACAGGGTTCACACTGTATGTACTTACCTCACACCATCTATGCCCAGTTCTATTACCAATAGATCTAATTGCCTGCTACATAGCCAGAAAAGGTAAAATTCACTGCTGTCTGCTGAGGACATTCTTTTCACTGTAGAAATTCAGACCTTTACTTTTCTTCTTCCTTCTGCTCTTTATTGAACTTTAGAAGAGTTAATTCTGATGCCCTGGCAGTAAAAAATAAAATAAGAACTACAAGACACTCTGTAGCTCAGATTGCTGCTTCAGGAGGTCATGTCACTAGATATGAAGTAATTTATGTGGGACTCTAA
Organism: Coracopsis vasa; assembly: GCA_026283785.1. NCBI lineage: Eukaryota > Metazoa > Chordata > Aves > Psittaciformes > Psittacidae > Coracopsis > Coracopsis vasa. The sequence continues at coordinate 21,269 of JANHGB010046752.1, forward strand.
CCAGCACTCTGAATTCCCTGATTCCTGTTACCCCAGGGAAAACGGGTGCCAGCAATGAGTCACGGGCCTGAATGATGGTGGGAGACCTTCTATTTCTAACTTGGCTTGCTAAATAGTCAATTATCTTTAGAAAACACTCCCAAACGGTTTTGGATTTTATTCCACAACCACTTTAAACCAAATGCACACAGTTAAGTGTATTTTCATCCAAGTCATTCATTTTCAGATAGAATTTACATTAGGAGAATCCTTTACATATACTGTTTTCTGTGCCTAACTACTGAGCATCACAGTACTGATCATACAATGCAAAAGAGGACTATGGTTTGGCTATCATCCTAAAATACTTTTTCTAGCTTTACCACAGCTATAGGACTCGAATGAGGATTTAATTCAGAGAAATCCTTTGGCCTATGCTTCAGGTACAGCCTTAGAGCTTACAAAAATGCAGGAAAGTTTCATTCCTTAGAATTCAGCACCTCTAATGTCATCAGACCTCTTGAGGTGCATAGCAGTGTTTTCAGGCTGCCAGGTAGACATCAGGTAAGAATAGGAAGTCCTTACTTCCTTATGGGCATCACACTTTGAGGATGAAAGTGATTTAGGTTCTTAAATCTGTTCTCTAAGTGCTGCTGGAATACTTAAAAATCACTGTTCTCTTGCAATACCTTCACAACCTCACACAGAACACAGCAAGCTGGAGGTTCCATGTTGCTGCCACTCAGCTTAGTAAATTTAGCCATTGCTGTCATACTCAGGACACACTGTCAATTCCCCTGTCTGATTTGGAGCAATGACTGAACTTGGGTCTCCCAGGCAATATAAGATCCTCAGAGGCAGGTCTTTCTCAGTATCGCTCACTGAGGCTGTTCTGCTTTGTTTAAACTGCTTAAATATCCTTTGGGAGAAAGAAAGAGGGAGAATGCCTGTAGGCTGGTGGCCAGAAACCCAATTATTCATTATTGCACACAAAGTTTCCCCTATATCATTCTGCCCATGCCCACACAGCAGCCATTTACTGAGGCCACAAAGCATAAAAGCAAGGCAGTATGGGCAGCAGAAAAACCTACCTCTCCCTAGAAAACAGGGGATGAAATCAGTAACACAGTGAGGCCAGATGTGGCATCATGAGGGAAACACAGAAGAAGCAGCAACAACAGCAAGACATACTCTGCGTAACAAGAGCAAAGCTATCAGCTGCTTAACTAGACTGGCCATCCCAACCAAAGGTAGTGGCACCCCAGAGATGCACTGATGCTTAAGGAAGTTAGACAGAAAGGATAGGGAACTCTTTCATTCACAAGCCATAAACCCCACAAGCCAGGTTTGAAACTTCACTTGTAAACTTTCTGACTTTATCAATTATAGATGAACTGCATGAGAAATACAGGGAAAGGAAGGGAAACAGGGTATCAACATTAATTTGCCCATCATTTGCCTCTTTCTGCAGAGGCAGCTCAAAAAGAAGTGCAAAAAAGACCAAAGAATGCACATGTGGGACTATGAGGTAGTTTTTAAACATACTATTCATATAAACTAAGGCTGTGATTGCCAAAACTAATGTTTATTTCTTCAAAGATTCTTTTAAGGAATTATGTGTTCTTTGTCCTGTGCTTAGTCAGTGTTGGTAGGAATGGAACTGCTGCCGAGTATTTTAACTAGTTTACTTAGAAGAGGCTCAGATTGATGGGCTTGCTAATTTCCAGAGGAATCTTTCGGGGTTTGAACCAGATCCTTGTTGCTGCTGATAACAGATGCCAGAAACACTACAAACGTTTTATTCCCACTGGACTATGTGAAACATTTGGGGAATGTTTCCAGCTTTTGCAATAGCTCCACGCTGTTTTGGTATTAGCCTCTATTACCATGGCCACTCCCATTTGGTTTCTTTTCCAGCCTGCAGGGACAGGGGTGTGGAAGTGGCAGTTTCTGACAGAACCTGGGCCGTATTCTGTGTAACCATATTCTGTGTAACCTCACTGATTCTTTCTTTCTAGACTCTAAGACATTCAGACTTATGCTCAGAAAGCCCTTTTACCAAACCCTCAGACAGATGACCAACACAAGACTGAGTTACTCCTTTCTAGGATCTTTGGAGCATTCTTTTAAGAGCAAATTTAGTTCTAACCCTACTGGCTTTAAACTCCACTGTGCCAGAGTGAACCAAGTGATCCGTGGCAAGGCAATGCTTATTTGTCCATTGCTTTCCTTTTCCTTGTGCTCATTAATCACATTTGGATGCTGCTATAACAGAAAGCAGACAATACCAAAAGCAAAGAGGAGTATTAGCATAAGTTCCCAATCTCCTTTCCCATGGGAAAGGGATAAAATAAACATCTATTACTGATATTATTTGTACTCCTTTTTTGACCAGTAAAAATTTAAGATGCAAATCCTGGCACGTCCCCTGAATATCAGTAAGTCTGAACTGGGTGAATTGGTTAATGTAAGAGGGGCTTGGGTACTTATTAACAACCCTAGGGCCCTCCGTGCATAGACTCTGGCCAAGATATGCAGTCTAAGGAGCTCTTCTGGTTTTGCTTTGATTAAGATAGTATCTAAGTAAATAAATATTCTCACCACTATGGGCCTTAGGGGATGAATAACTGGTCTTATAGCCACAGTAAAGGCTCTTAGGACTGTGCCCTGGCCAACCACCATAACTACAGACAGATTCAGTGCCCCTTTCCAGGACAGGATTTCCTAGAGCTTGGAAGAAAATGCTGAGGAAGTAGTTGTTTATATTTCCTATAGTTTTTGAAAGAGAGTCGTAAAAGACTTTGATCTTTAAATGAGAACTGATAGCATCCCAAACTCACCCAGGGACCACAACTACAGAACCTCAGGAGAGTTTCTTTGGTGAGTGCATCCTTCCCAGTTCAAGGCTTCTGTTCTCTGATAGGGTCAGTTAATTTGCTTATCTTGAATGCTGAGCGGCACACCAGATATACTGGGTACACTCGATAGAAATAAATACATAAAATTTTAGCTCCCTTAATTTTACCAGACAGATTTAATAAATGCACATAACTAATGGGTATATAATGACTTCCCTAAACTCCTACTTGTAGATCATGCATTCTATTTCCCAGTACATCTTTTTTTCCCCATGAAAAATTAAATTGGAAAGTCAACAAGAGAGAAATCATACTGGGGACATTTTCAATCCATTCATTTACATTTTCACTCTTTGCAGCGTGTGGATAGTGTATTTTTATGGCATGTTTGGTTGCTATTCAAAACATCTCTTTTTTTTATTGAATAGCAAAATTATTAGATGAGTAGAATCCTGTATGCATAATAAGAGCACAATTTAAAGCTGTCCCTAGGCTAATTTATGAAGCACTAAATCAATTGGAAAAGTTTTCCCTTCTTCTTAAAGAGGCACAAGGCTGCTTTTTCAGCTGGTTTTGTCTGTTTTCATGGTCTGCGCATGGATCATAGCCTGGTACAGTTAGCCAAATGCATATGGGAAAAGAAGTATCTGAGGGATGAAACTAATGATATGTGCACTCTTTGTTGGTTTGTTTCACTTCCCTTCCTAAATGAATTCCCTGTTAACTTCTGCACAAGTCATTAGTGAATAAGGTTCACAGGCACTGACCAATATGCAAGAATACAGATAATACACAGGAGATGTATTATCATCACAGATGTTTGTGACTGCACGAAGACAACGCCTGTAAGTCAACCTAGCAAAATGTGATGTGAAATACCTTTCTTCACATCCCAGCAAGGCTGTGTAAGCACATTAAGTTTCCAATAAACCATGGGGAAAAATGTGCATTCCACAGTAGGCATTCCTGCTTCTTAACATCAGTATTTAAAATAATGATACTTAGTGCACACACACAGACCCCAAAGCACGTTACAAAAGCAAGCAGGTATCACTCCCATTTACATCAACAGGGAATGGAACCACACAGATGACACATATCCCCTTGATCATCCAGCAATAGAGATGACAACAAAATCTAAAGCTCTTCCTAGATCAGCACATTTCAGGACCACATTGCCTACTCTCACTTTGCATTTGTGATGGTGCTTTAGCCTCTGCATTTCTCATTTACTTACAGAAACATGTTCTGAAGTGATATTTTATCCACAGATAATTGCTACTGATGGCAGTTGCTGGGCTTTCCCCTTAAAGTTCTCTAAGAGGGAATGGTTTGCAGTGTTCTACAGATAGCCCTGTAAAGACCTTTTGTCCTCGTTTCATGCACAAGAAGGTATACAGAGAAATCACTGTATTTGTAGGCCCTACCTGGCAGGTTTGGATTGACTCATCTCAGACATCTAAGAAGCTCTTCATGGGAAAGAGGTGGAAAAGACAGCAGAAATTTCAACTCTTTGGGGGCTATTCTGACAGTGCAGTCACCGACTGGAAAGCAGGAGGACATTTATTGCTTCCATGTTAGATTTAAAATGTGATCTGTTGCATTATTATGTGCTCTCATCCTGGGACTTTAAATCAGATGCATTTTGGAAATTCACAGTTTAAACACATGCTTTGTTGCACTGGTAACAGTTACATCCCAAACTGGTAAAATGACCTTAATTTTATCCAGCTGAATTGCACTATGGATTCAGAGTAAGTCTTTGATTTTATGGTCATGTTTAATGCCTCTCCTTAGCTGAAGAGAACCTAAGGATTTGCATATATGTATTTTTGTCCTTCAGAAGGACAAATTACATTTCCTGTTCGTGTAACTGGCATGAGTGCTGCATTCCCCTACATGACATAGTTTAAAGGGTATAATTAGCAAAAACCAGTCCTTACTTGTCTGCCACTATCTGAGGCTGAAAGGGAGACTATTCCATTCTTATATTAGTGTTGACAATAACCAGAATAGCTTGAACTTCCTCAGATATCCTGCCCCAAAGAGCTGCCTTTGTAATAGAGGATTTTTCACATCTGTTATCTATAGGGAAAAATGCAAAATGCCTCTCAGAAATATCATTTGGACTTTTAACACTCTTTGCAGCATTTTATGTCCATGAAACTGAGATAAACACACCATATTTCCAGTTAGCATAGATAATATAGCCCACTATTATTTTTATCTGAAAGAAAGCTGTGTTAATTTTGTTGGCTAGTTCACCATGCTTCTTTCTTCTTTACATGATACTGTCCTCTTCACAGCTATGTCATACCCATACCAAAAGCTGTTGAATCAGCTGTTTAGTACTCACTCAGAGCAATGGTTCAATTGCTCTGAAAAATCTCTTCCAAGATGCCTTGCCCTAAACTCTCCATAAGCAGAACAGCCATAGAAAACCATGATATAAAAGTGCTTAACAGTGCAATATGCACTCAAGTATTTCACCAGCATAGATCTGTACGTGTACACTCAGTTTTTTAAGGTAGGTGTTGAAACCCTCAGGCAGCTGGGTAAAGGTCTTCCAGGTCACTGGAAGACTTTAGTAAGAAGTTATGCCTGGATTCATCACAGGAGAAGGCAAATAGGACAGCCAGAACTTACCATAGGATTTAATGACTTTAGCATGCCATTCAAGTGACACTGAGGAGATGTGACATCTATTGCACAGGCTGGAGTTGCAATGGGCAGTGAGAGAAATGTTCCCTGCATTCAACAGACATAGAGTTTATTTTACCAGTTGGAAATAACTGGGGTGTGTGAAGGTAAAAGAGGATCAGCACACATGCATTAGTTTGAGGCCCACTAAAACCCTCTTTGAGGGCAGAAGCATTGCATCTACCTTGTGCTGGCCTCATCTGCATGACTGAAATTCACCCCAAATACATCACACAAACTACTGCAGGACTCCTGTGCCTGCAAAAGGGGAAAAGGACTGTTGCTAATGTTTTATTAAAGTCTCATAGTTCGGAACTAGCACGATGCCATTTCAGAAGTGTTGGCAATACCCTCATGAATACCTGTGACAAGTGCCGTTAACATAAAACACAAAGTGGAATTGGGCATGATGAGGTATTTAAAACTGAGACAGGCATTTACCACGTTTAAAAATGTATCTCAGATATATTTTTAAACCATGTATTTGTTACAAACAAGTCAATTCAATGCCTTATATTTGGAGGTTTAATTCCAATCAAGCTAATTTCTAGTCATCACAAACACATACCTGCCAGTAATGAAGGTTGTTTAATTAGGTCCAGATAAAATAGCTCCAATTCTGTTTCTGATCCACCTGTCAAAGCAAATCAGTCTTTTACATGACTTTCAAAAAAACAAATTAGTCTGGCTGATGATTTTGTGAATATTCAAGCAGATGCACTGGAGAGAAATGCAAACCCAACTTGTGACTGAACAAAAGCCTGGAACGTGACCCCAAAGATGAAGAGATCTTGTTCTGCCAGAAGCAGATTTCCAAGCCTGGTATTTGAGGATTATGAAGTCAAGAACAGGGTGCTAAAAAGTGGCTACTGGAAAGGATCGCAGTGCCTTCCACTGCTTAGGGCAAGCTAAGACCGCAATGCTATGTACAATTAAACACAAATAGTGATGTTAAAGGTCCTATTTAGCACCCTAAAGCCAGGTGATTTCAGAACAGACATGTCCAACTCATGCCATTACACCTCTACTGAAAAAAAACCCCAAATTTGCTGTTTGTGCTGCTATTAAAGAAACAAGTGGAAAACGTAGAAGGGCTGATGAGTTTGAAAGTAAAAAACATTTTCCTTTTCATTGGTTTCTAAGATGGACTAGCAGCCTAAATACATTTACTAGTAGGCAGATAGCAACATAAACTGACCATCTCAAGTGGCATTATTTGACATAAGAGCTGTTAATTAAAACAACTCAGCAGAGCTCTGAGACATCACTAATAATTGCTTAATACTATAGGAGCTCGACAGCAACTTCCAGAAGTGTAGGATTAGGCACAAATGCTGGGCAGTAGACTAGAGACAAAACACTGATTAAAAAGCATCACTCAAGCACACACTGTTAACATCTAGAACACAGAAAAGGTAACTCAGATCTTAATATAAAAGTTATCTACTAGGGTCTGGCAAGCAAATGAGTCCACATGTCCTTGCTGTTTCTGTGCTGACTGTGCACTCGATCCATTAAGTAAGAACTCACCAAAAATGACAGGGTTTCACATGGGGTTTTTTCTCATTCGAGCCTATCATTTATCCTGCTGGGTTACTTCTTTCGTTCTTTGATGCTCTATCAAAGTGCTTCTACAGATGTTGGTTATTAGAGCGCTAACTTTTCTCCAGTCATTTATATATATTGGCAACTGTTGTGCATTCTGGAAGGTGAATTTGTTCATTCTGATTGATTTACAATGCATGATGGCTTGCTCTTTTCTTCCAATTGGCATTCTAAACACCATTCTCATTTTGGCTTTAATCTGTTACGACTGGATGTTCTTTGATTTGGCTTTCCAAATGCAGTGAGAGTGGTCTGATTTTATCAGATGTCTCCATTAAGTTCTTACCTCATGCAGATAACTCCTGTAAAGCACACTTATGGTAGCAACGAAGCACAGTTGTTATGGCTGTACCAGATTCCATAACCCTTGGAGCTTTAAATTCTCTTCTCTATGAATAAAATCCTGACCCAATAAAGTCAATCAGAGTTCTTCCATTTCCCCTATATTCACGAAAGTTATGATTACCAAAGCCTCAAAATCCATTCATGTTTCTTTCATTAGATTCTCTTCACTTGATTGTAAGGAAATCTGTCTTGTTAGTTGATGAGGTCTGATGTGTATCTCACAACCTTATGTTGTGAATACAGCAAGACATGAACTTGTTATGCCTACGTATGGCAGTTTCACAAGTCCTCCTTGCAATGAGGACATGACTTGTTTTCACCCTCAGCTTATTTTGCTCAACAGGAATTAATTACGATCATGAGTCAGAGGATGAGATTTTTTTGATGTCATTAGGTCTCAGCCTGGGAAGACCTATGTACTGGTTGCCAATTTAAGGAGCAGATTTCCCCAAGTGATTCATACTCACTTGCTGTGCCCAGAATACATGCCGTTCTTTCTAGTACTGGATGCCCATGATTATCTGATATTTCTACAGTTCCAAAACCACAGATTGATATGGCCCTGTCTGTATCTGTGAGAAGCAGGGCTAGCTTTAGCCCAGCTGGCTGCTAAAAAAGGTTTATGTTTTAACCCATGATTTGCACACAATTCACTTATGTACTTATATGTAACATACTAAATTAACCACCATTTCCAGAAGACTTCCAGATTCTTGTCTTTTGTATATCATTGTGACCTGCACCATACTTAAACTGGGCTGTATTTCAGCTATTCCATTTAGTACTTGCTTGCCTCTGGATCAGGAATAGATGATACTTATTTCAAATAGAGATGCTACATTGTTTCAGAATATACCGTACACTACTGCTGTTTGAGCCTGCAGCAACTCATGACAACTTTATGTGGCATGATTAATATTTAACAATGACTGGGACATGACATCTTGTCTTCTTCGGTTCCTCTTTCTCCAGTGAATACCCTCTGAAGTGAACAGAAGTTGTCCATTGTGAGCTTACAGAAAGGAACATGGACAGTTCACTCGGTCCCTGCTCATTATATTCCACATATAAATTGGTGACAACATATGGCAAAACCGGTACAGACTACAAAATATATAAACCTGGATTTTTGCTTCCTTTTTCTGGAAACAAATGGATCATCTCCTATATGGCCATCGCTGCTTCTTTGCAAGACCTGAAACCTGGGTTAAAGGTGTTAAGGACACTGGCAAAAGTTGGCCAGTGGTAGATCACAGGTACTCACACTCTGCTCCACAACAGGTACATGCAGATATCAGCTATATCACCTAGAAAGGTTTTTACCATAAGGAACAACGAAGACCTCATGGGATGGCACTAATGCTACTGCCATTTAACCAGTCTAAACTGGCAGAAAGAAGTAGCATGGTTGTTTATTTGAGCTCCATTTACTACAAACCTCACTAACCTCCAGGATTGTGCTAATCTCTCCTTTCTCCAAAGGCAGCAAGTAGCTTGCAGCAGCACCTGCTTCCATGCAGGTCACAGACTGGCTACAGAGAGCCTGCATGTTAGATGTTCTGTGCCATTTCTTGGTGTCAGGATGACACAGTTACTTGCTTACCCCGTCAGAACTGGGTTCTCCGCCTCTTCATGATGTTGTGTTCTCCAAACTAATTTTCATTTCATCTCTTACCTCGCCTTAGTATTTCTGGCACAATGCTTCGCTACTTATATACCCTCCATCAGCACAAATTCACTGAGCTTGTCAGTGCTTATCTGTGTTGTAAAGGGGGAAAAAAACTAGGACTGTCTTACATTGCAAGCCTACCTCTCCAGCGCGCTCAAAATCGTGCCCTTAGAACATGCTTTTAACAAGCCAGTAAGTATTGTACCTTTTTCCCCAGCTACAGAGAGCAGAGAGGTGAGGCACTACTCTGTGTAAAATGGCACACACATTTTGTAGATCTCATGTTCTAATGCTATTAGCTCAAAAGATTGAATTAAATAGAGAAAGGTTAATGAAAGGTTTCAGTCATGATTGCAGTGACCATGATGAAGCAAAGGGGCAAGAGAAATGGCAGCTTTAACAATTAAACTCCCTCAGCACATTCCTTTAACACCACTGCCATAACACAGCGAAATGCCACAGTTAATCAGATCACGCTTGCTTCTAACACTCTCTCCTAAGAAGTTATTGCCACTCCCCTGTTGGGATGTTCTACATGATGATCATGTTCTTCATTAATGCTAAATAAAGGCAGATGCCACACAAATTAGTATCCCTAATTGTTTATAAATACAGGAGCTACTTATATATTTTTTTCTTGCTGATACTTTAAAATGGCATTATAAATACATAAAGTACAATTAAACCCCTATTCCCCTGTAAATCTCAGTTCTACCACGAAACAGGAGGCTACAAGCACCTAGCAGCTGTGTTGTACCACTCAGAAGTTTCCAATATATGCTGGAAGTACTCCGCTTACCTCACTAAATGCCAAAAGCAAGTCTGGCAGTAGATCAGTCAGTCACATCTTCTTGATTCAAGTATTTATTTCTCTGCCTCTATTAAGTTGTAAGCAAACATCTGAGTAGCTGAACCTCCTGCAGGGTTTCATCACATTTTAGGATTGGCCCTTTCTGCATATCAATAAAATTCAACTGGAAAATATTTCTAGTACTAGCACATGTCAGAGGAATAAATTACCCTATAAAGAGCCCACTTTTTGCTGTAGTATGCACTGATGTCCTTACTGAGGATAAAAGGAAACAAAGAAGCCCGGGCTTGCAGAGGGAGAAAGACAGCAATAACAGCATTAGATCTAGATGTCCAAGACCCTAGTTCAAGTCACTGTTTCCTCTGGGCCTTGGGCAAGTTTTTGAGATTACCTCTATTAGAACAGGGTTAAGAGCACTTAAAACTCAATTTCAGGGTATTTCAGGGTGAAACAATTACAAGATTTTGGCATATTTAGGTATTTTTGTTAAACAAATACCCCAAGGCAGAGAACCTCTTCAGGTTAAACTGAAGCTAGCAAAAAGACATACGAAATAAAAAGCATCTTCTACAAGTTGATTCACCAGCCATCTCAAAAAGTCCTTTTAGTGAGATCACGTACATGTACCCATATTCTGAAAACTAAGACAAAAGCACAATGTGTCCAGGAAGACAAAACATGCTCCTATTAGCAGCACATGGACAAGTCATGTTTTGGGTCTAACTACAGCAGGGCTTTGGTAGATGTAGGAGCAAAGCTTAAGGTGTTATAGCTACCGTCCACATGAGGTTACCTCCTCACAGCAGAGATGTGGTCTAATACGCTCCTGCATGTAAATGCTGGCCCATACTCCTTATGATGAGTCTGAATCTGCAGGCTATGGACTATGGCAGCTGGGAGAGGATATACCCCAAAACCGGAGCAAGGCCCTCCAAAAGAGGGGCAGAGTAGATATTTTGGGGACTGTAATGTCTTAAACCATTCTAACTTAAATCTACCTGAACAGATGTACTGGAACCCTACGTGAATAAAAATGTGAATAGGAATAGCATAAATAGGAATGGGAATAACTTATGCCATAGGAATACTGTTTGATAGTTTTGCTAGTCTGTCCTTCATATAGTGGATTTTTTGTGTGGCTTTTACAATTTTACAGATATTAACTTGAGGAAATAGATTATAGAAAGGTTAATGAAAGGTTTTACCCATAATTGTGATGCCTGTGACCTAACAGAAGGCCAAGGAACCTCGCAATTAAAAAAGAATACCAAACTTTTATTTACCCATTCCCAGAGCACAAAGAAATGCCACCATTAATTATACACCACATTGATTACTAAGAAAGTTGTCATGTATCCCCTTTGATGATGCAGGATGGTTGTTATGGCAATGAGATGCTACTAAGAACTCTTTGTAAGACTTAATTAGGTCATTTGTTTAATCTCATGGGGTTTCTTCCCTCATTCTTTTTCTCTTTGGTTCCTACTTCTCTCCACTTTCTTTGTTTAGCTGTTTGCTTTTAAAAACTTAGGAAGATACTCTTTAAGTACTTGGGGACTTCCACTGTTTCTCTAAGTTATACTGGATGTCTTCCTCTGCTTTGGCTTTCAAATACAACAGCCCCTTGAATGGTGCCAATATTACCTCTCTACAACCTTCAAAGTTATTTCTGTGAGATACTGTGGTTCAAGATGCTGATCTGATACTTTGTGCAGACTTGAAGCAAAAAATTCCCATTGAAATCTGAGACTTGGATCTTTCTTTACCTTCCTGTAACACAGAGCAGAATCCTTCTCTTTGTTCATAAAAACATGCACCTATAAAATAACGTATGTAATGTCTGCTGAATATTCTCTACTATTCATGAAGTTAAAATTAACTTCTTGTTTTAATTGCTTATCAGTTCCATAAGCATAATTCCCATGATTTAACCGGCTTTTTTAGGGATCTGCTATCTTTCCATATAGAACTTTACATTTTTCTATGAATTTTTACTGCTTAAAATGTATATGTATGTAAATTATTATGCATCTGAGCCTTTCACATCAGAGGTACAGTATAAATACTAAATCAATGGGGAAAACATCATGTCTGCTTTACCTTGACTTGATTATACCTAAATATGAAAACTAAATTAGCATTTTACTCTATTTTTAGTTGTCTTCATTGTATTATACTCTATATTTGTTTGAAGTGTGTAGATTAACACCCTTCCCAATGATCTCCTATAGGTTTATGCTAATAAAGCAAAACTTAGAAGAGCTCATGAGGGACTAGGGAGAGAAAGTCAGATGTGTAATACAGATATTCCTTAACAGATATTCCTGAAGGACAAAAAAAGCTGGAAAGCTTGGAATACTGAGTTTCATCTTTTCTAAGAACAGACCTACCTTTGCAGGTGGTCAATTTAGCATAAGTTCTGTTAAAAAGAGCTGAGACAGTAGAAAGCTTCCTTTTAATTTAGATGCTATTTTTGCTCACGTTTTCCATAATTTATTATTGATTACTCTCTGATTTATTACCTATATTTTAGCCACAGTTTAGTATTCAAGCTGGTTTAAAAGAAAAGCAGCCACAAAATCCTGCCATTCGGCAGCTGTGCCAAAGACCATTTTCCTTGTCCATGGGCATGATTGACATACGAATGTGACTCAGGAAGAACACATGATTAATATGAAGAAAAGTTATGACTTTTGAATGATGTTGGTTTGCCTTGCAAGTAATTCCCTGGGTTATACCTGCACTGCATATTCTGATAAGTATACGTAGCCAGATTCTCTTTACACATTTTAGCTTCTTTAGTAACTTTCTTAAATGCAGAGAGGGGAAAATAAAGACGTATTATTAATAAACAAGCAATTAAACAGGTTAGGGCAACAATGCTATGCTGGTCATTCAGGAACCCTGTGCTAATTTTAATTAGCTGCTTTCCCTTGCTTTCAAATGTAATTAAAGCAGCTTAGTTGTGCTCAGTGATGCAAACCACCTTATTTAATCACTAACATTATTTCCCTGAACTATTAATGATTTTCAAAACGCTTGTTTATGCAGAATTAGAACAGTAATTATCTTACCAGTTAATTTTGTACCTTCACATTTCACACCTCGCTCAAACGTCATTCATTTACCATAGCCTTTCTGTCAAAACAAAGAAATGCTTGTTCTAAATGTGCTTCTGACTGCCAAATTGAAAGCCAAGTTTTGTAACACTAATAAAGTAGCTCCCAAGTGAAACAGGTGTAGTAATTTAGACCCTTCCTGTCTCGAGCTTGCACGTACATGCTATGTCTTTTCTTTATTAGCTTTAAAATGAGCGCTTGGTGTGCAAAATAAGCTATTTAATTCAGACTTGTGGAGCAGAATATAATCTTTAATTTAAACTAGAGCAGTAAAAAAAGACCTTTAATTTTAACTGGCATGTGCGTGTGAATTTGAATTAATAATCCAGAAAATTGAAACTGTTTTGCTGCTGTTGCTGGATAGTGACTGTTCTTCACATGCCCTTAGTTTCACTCACTCCATTTCCCTCTCCCAAGCATTGCCTAGTGCCTATTTTGTGACGTTGCTGTCTTACAGAAAGGGAATTCTGGTTAAAACAGAAATTCCCCATTGATTGTATTCTTGGAAAAACATATTGCATTGAAAGAAACTCTTGTGGCTGTATTAATTCAGTTTACAAGGAGTATAATTGGTGTATTCATTATATCTACTTAAGACAAAGTTTTAATGCACCATGAATTTATTCTTCACGAATCGGCAGATTTTTTCCTCTTATTTCTTTATGTTAACAGCTAGTTGTGTACTTACAAAATACAACAGCCTTACAAGGAGCAAGTAAGTCCTTCTCCTGACTCCTGTAAGAGAGGGAAATCTTCCCTCTTCACCAGGAAAATTAGGCAACTGCCTGATGTCATCCAAAACCAACCTGTGGCAGAGCTAGAAATAAAAAGCCAAAGCAAGCTCCATCTTTCAGCTGTTCTGAACAGTCTCTGAGGTCTCCTACACTTATCCCAGCTTGTGCAGCGAGTGCTCGAGATGAGCACATGTTGCTTGGCTTTCAGAAAGTGGCTTGTGAGCTGGATGAGCAGCCTATGAGGAGTCATTCTGACTCCTTCCTCTCTAGGGCCACACATCATTCAAATAAACATCTATCTATTTAATTCCATTCAATTAAGCTCAACATTCCAGCCACAAAATAAGAAGACAGCCTAAAAATTCCACTGTAAATCAGGCCTATCACCAGTACACTGCATCTGCGGATAGCACTGAGCCACTTACACCTGCAAAAGGGGACAAAAAAGACTGGATTTGATGCAATGCCTCTACTGCTTCCATAATCTAACATGGTTTTTTTGCAGGAAAGCTAATTGCAAACAGAGCATTAGATCTTAGCTTTTAAAGGCTTGTTAATGGGATTAAATTTAAACATGAAAGCAGTGCATTTGACCTCCACTGGACTACTTTAAAGCATAAAGATACCCATGTAAGCAAAGGGCTGGCAGGATGGCCACCTAAGAGGACAACAGTGATTTTGTAAGTGTTCGTGCATTGCTGCAGTCAGGATTTTAAATCCTACATCATATTTTGCAAACATTCTTCCTAAATACATTATAGATCGTACAGAAGAAAGCAGATCAATGTGCAAAAGAAACTGTTTCAGTTAAAAAAGCCCTATTTTGTCTAAGAGCTTTACATACACCCTGACAAAGCATTTCTATTTTAATAAATTTAAATTCATTAGATTTTTCCCAAGATTCTATAAATTTGAGGCAGCTAAAATTATTTCAGTATTTCCAGAATGCCCGAGATCCATGGTCTCCTGGCAACTAGCAATCACATGGCTGGAGAGGTTTTGGCCTACTGTTACAATGCCATTATATGTTTGGTTGATGATTTATTCAAACCCAGTTTCCAACCTGCTGTTAGCTCCCTCATTGCTTTAATGCAGCTAGTCTACCATTCATAACTGTCAAGAACCAATTCACTGGGACTTGGGCTTATTAAGCACCCAAACTGTGTAGTGAACACACTCAGTTTTGTGCCTGGGAATGTGAATAAACACTTTACTTCCCACCCGTTTAAAGTGATCTCTGATGTTTTTAACACCATACAGTATTTTTATCTTCTTATCAAGATACTCAACCATGAACTCCAAAGAATACATTGTGTACAGCTCACTGTTAGTAAGTGGCAGAAAGCCCGACTGCCTCCTTTCTCACAGGGGCACAGACCCAGAGGGAGAGGTTAGTTTAATACACTCTTCTTGTAGCAAGTTCCTGTATGTACAAAGCATAAGGTTTGTGATTTGACAAAGAGAAGGAAAGACATCCTCATCCTCTGGATACAGCACTGTGCTTGGAGAAACAGCAATGGACTTCTTTTCTCCAACAGTGACTGACTCCTTTCTTTGAAAGGAGAAAGATTGCTACGGCAATTAGAGAAGTAATCACAGTGGATATTTACCTTATTGAGGACAATATATCAATTCTCTTGGTCAAACACACCAACTGTATAAATAATATAAAGAGAAAATGGGGTTTGAAAATAAAATATTACTTAACAAATGCATTTATATTTTAATCTAACTCTGTTAATTCAGTAGTTTCAAAAAGGCATATTTGAATTGGAAGCCTTAATAGTTTTTCATGTTGAATAACATGGTAATGTGATTTCTCTCCATTCTGTACACATAAGGAACATTATAAAATGTGTTGCCACAATTACACAGCAGCAGCGTGCATGCTATTTAACGTGAGCCTGGGAATAAAGCTGGTTTGAACCATTTGGTTTAAAACAATCATAAATAGCCATTTTACCATAATGATTCTAGTACAGTGTGCTTTGCTTGATTTTCAGGATTCTAGTGGGGAAAACATAACGTTCTGAGCACTAACTTAATGTAAATTAAGACTACTGTAAAATTCAGGTTCTGACCAAACAGCAATTGAGTAAAGTCTGAGGTTGGTTTTTGGTCTTTTGTTTTTGTTCTGGCACAAAGGCCTTACTATTTCTCAAAAAGGAAATTATTATAAGAAAATATCTAAAGATGCCAAAAAGAATAATTGGAGGGTCAGGAGGTTTTTCCTTGAGTGTTTGCTGATGTTTTGCCCATCCCATCAAGAATTTCAACAGAGGAATAAAATGGTACTCTATCTTCTGGACAGCTTGACGTTTGTCTTTGCTGTCAAGCCAAAAAGGATGCAATTCCATTCATACAGAGAAGACTAGAATAACGCAGAAAATATGATAAAGCAGAAGAATTCGCAGTGATAACCAGTCACATCACAAGTTAGGGGGTCTAGACTCCTTCGGTACATACATGCACACAGGGCCCCTAATGACTCAAGGTTGTTCATTAAGAACGAATGTACTTTCTCAGCAGCTCTTTTCATTTTCATGAAGAAGTTGTTAACACAAATAACTCCTTAAATTTACTCAAAATTATTGCACTATCAGTTAACTACACTACACTTTAAACCTGATGCTGTAAACGCAACAGGCCTCACTGCTTACATTCAGGAGCAGTTGCAAAAAGGACTACTCTACATTACACCTGGGAGTCCTCATGGGAAAAACCTTACAAGTAGTATTGAGAGAGTCACGAGACAGAAGTATGCATGTATAGGTATGTAAGCTTTTCAACAGGATAGCTGCCCTAGAAAATTAACCATCATTCATTTTCTATAAGGCTTTCAGTTCAAACTCCAGTCTTCCTTTAAAATAAACACAGTGGTCACAGTTCTCCAGGCTGTTACATTTGTTTTGTGGCAATGTAATGTCATTAAATTTAATTAGCCTTGAATTGGCAAATAGATAGAGGGTTTGGGCTTTATCTTTAAACAAGGCTTACTGCTGCTCCAAGTTAATCAAAAGGCTTTGCAAACTTTAGAGCACTTTCATCTCTAGATCTAGTGACCTATAGATACATCTGCTCTTCAAAAAGGAGGTTGAAGTGCAGCACTCCTATGGTCTCTTTCACTGTATTACACTGAATGCTGTTAGTTGTACGGATGCATGAAGCAATTCAGTATTGTCTTACACTTCCCAAATATTTACTGGATGACATCAGATGGGAATTTAGGTAGAATTAATATTGGTTAGCTTTTTCCATAGTGATCACATCTACAGAGAGAAAGGTTTCATGGAATAATAGCTGGGAGTTTGGATCTAACTTTTCACTCTCTTAGCCTTATGGATAAACCCACAGCAAAGTCTAACCTGTTCTGTATCAAACTGTCCCCACACTTAACCTTATCAGACACTTATATCTGCCCATTAATGCCATGTACATCTGACCACAAGTATAGGAATGCAATGAACTGAATGAAGCATGATGGGTAGTAGTAGCAAATATAGTCTCCAAGTTATTTAACCATTTCTTACTGAGAGACTCAAGCCAAGTAATGTTAGTTTTGCCTTTATGTATAATTTGAACTCCCAATGACACCAGAATTACTGCACACAGTCGGATAAAACACAGGTGAGATGGTTAGTCTGTTCCCTTGCAGAAAGTGATATTCAGCAACTCTGCTCACAGCCCAGGTCTCATGTCAAGAGAATGGATGAATGTTCCAGATCTCCTGTATAGGTCTATCTCACTGCCTTGTGAATTCAGCCTCCATGCTCAGAATCTCTACCAGCTTAGATGAAACCCATAATATTTTTGTGTAACTATTGTGTTTTGACAGTGTCAGAGCTGACTGATGTAATAGGTAGGAAGCAGAGAGCCTAATAAATCCTATAAAAGTTAAAGTTTCAGTCCAATAGCCAAAGGTGCATGAGGTAATGTAGTCACAGTTTTCAATCCCAGACTCCTTTATTATGGCCTATTTCAACCAGCCTAATCTAACCTGAATGCATTAGGGCTCGTGTTCTTTGCACAGTGGCTGCCAGTGCCTCTCTGCCCTTCCTCCTGCTCTGTGTGGTACTTTGGGAGCCTAAGGGAAGGGTGGATTAAATTGGAAAATATAAATAACAAATCAAAAATTAAAATTGATTGGATAAACAATTTCCCTTGGACTGGTTCTTAATAAGTGATTGATTTTTTAATCAATATTCATTATTTCGCAGAACATACCAAACTGTTTATTGAACAAATGAATGGCTGGGACTACAATGACATGAAATCAAATAGGTGAACCAATTTCTTTAATAACATGGGTTGAACGGGCCACCTCATCTTACCTGGCTGCAACTAAAAGTCAGAAACTCAAGACCACTGAGGAAGTGATCCAAATAAAGGATGCAATTTGTTTGAGGGAGGGTGTGTTTTCCAGTTGGCTCCACACAGGTGGACAGCCACATGCTGAGGTGTGCGACATTGCTAAACCAAAGTTGGGAGTTTCTTCCTTTTTGATACAACTTTTGTGTTCTTTCCCCCAATTCTTTATTCGTCAGCACACTGCAAAGCTCCTGAAATAAAACCCAGATCTGAAAAATGAGACCTGTAAAACTGCTCACTGCAAAGTCTTCAGGCATGGCAAATGGGTTTCTCTAATAAGATTTTATTCACCACCGGTATCAGATTCAGTGGTACAGATAAACTATATGCTGCATCCCAACATACACTTCAGACTATTTCCTATTATTTGGCATAATGTAAAAACTAATCTGCTGTTGGGGCACAGATGTTCTGAAGTTCTTTTTCTCAGCTGAAGGAAAGCACTAGGGTACGAGATCTCCGAGAAAGGTTTCCACATTAGTTTAAAACACAAGCAAGCATATTCATTTGGTTCTACATAACACAGATCATATCATTTACACTATCTTCAACTCACAGAAATTCTCTCAGTCTGCAGAAATACTTCACCTTCATTTGTACTCATAATATACATGCTCCTACTTCTTCAGAAAACATATAAACTACTAATCAACTGTTAATTAATTTGGAGGAGCGCTTACTTTAACATCTATTTCAATTTGTCACAACTGATTTAACATATGACCAAATGGCAATATCATTCAGTAACTCTGAGGAGATAAAAGTATGTAATAACCTGAGCAATGAAAGGAATCAGAAGTATAGCAGGTTCAGTTTGTGCACGGTTTGTAAATGAATTCCATGTGTTCGTTGTTGTCACAATTAATGACAGAGGAATCAAATATCAATCTATCATCCTATGTTGTCATCTGCAATAACACTAACATAATAAGAACCTTCATGTAACTCATTTCTAAAGATCACAGATTACTGCAAATGGGAAAGGCTCACAGTGAAATCACAAGTATAATCTAGAGTCTGAGTCTTCAAATCTTTTTTCACTGTCCATCTACCTTCCAACACTGCTTCGCACTAACAAAGCTCTAAGTTCTGTATGCGCTCCCCAAACACTTAATGTACAAGTGCAACAAACAGTTAAAAGGAAGGACATCAATAAAAGCAAAACAAAACCTAGTAATGGGCAAGTCACACTTAATTCTTCAAGCTGCCTCTCTGCACCTATGTAGAGTTTCAGCACAAGCAACCCACAAGGGTTTGTTTGCAGGGAACAGATCTCACACTAACCCTGAGGTTAAAAAAGTGTTAACTAACATTGAAATGAAGCTGTTTCCTGCTGCAATGTATAAATCATTGAATGGTTAGAGTTGGAAGGGACCTTAAAGATCATCTAGTTCCAAATCCCTGCCATAGGCAGGGACACCTTCCTTCCTACCTGAGGAACGCCACTCGTTACGAGTCTCTCCAGTTTAGGGACAAGGATGTCATGAAGGACAATGGCAAAGGCTTTGCACAAGTCCAGGTAGATGATGTCAGTTGCTCTTCCCTTACCCACCAGTGCTGTAACCCCATTGTAGAAGGCACTAAATCTGTCAGGCACAATTTGCCCTTAGTGAAGCCATGTTGGCTGCCACTAGTCACCTCCTCAATCAATTACCTGGCTCCTAGGACAATTCCTCTGTGTTCCTCCCAGGTTACCTGTCCTTGCTTCCACTATCTGTAGGCTTCCTTTTTGTGCTCAAGTTTATCCAGGAACTCCTTGTTCATCCATTCAGGCTTCCTGGCCTTCTGCCTTACTTCCTCTTTCTTGGGATATATTATTTCTGGAGGAGGTGATCCTTGAATATTAGCCAGCTTTCTTGGGCCCCTCTTCCCTCCAGAGCTTTATCCCATGGTTCCCTACTGAGCAGATCCCTGAAGAGGCCACACTCTGCTCTCCTGAAGCCCAGGGCAGTGAGCTTGCTGTGCACCCTCCTCACTGCCCTAAGGATTATTGAACTCCATCAGTTCATGGACACTGCAGCCAACGCTGCCTTTGAGTTACAGATTCCCCACCAGCCTCTCCTGGTGGAAGAATCCCCCACCATTCCAAGAGATCCCCCACCTCCTCTTGTTGGCAAGGACAAGGTCCAGCATAGCACCTCCCTTCTATCACTTGGAGAAAGACGTTATCATCAACACATTCCAGGAACCCCCTGGATTGTTTATGCCCTGCTGTGTTGTCCCTCCAATGGATATCAGGGTGGTTGAGGTCCCCCATGAGGACCAGGGTTTGTGAATGTGAGGCTGCTCCTACTTGTTAACAGAGGGCCTCATCTGCTCAGTCCTCCCGAGTGCCCACTGTAATGTCATCTGTCCCTGCCCTCCCTTTAGTCCTGACCCACAAGCTTCTCCTCCATCCCCAGGCAGAGCTCCACGCGCTCCAGCTGGTCACTGACAATCACAGCCTCTCATGCTCTGGATTCATTCACAGAGGTTTCAGCTCCCTTGGTCTGGCACTTTGCATTGTTCGCTTTAATATACACCTGCATGAGTTTGTTAAGATCCAGCTCTTTCTGCAGTTTGAGCTTGCTTCAAATGGCTGTGACTGTCCTCTTGGGTGAGGCAATAGAAGACTAGGTAAACCACGCAGGAGGAGATGGAGCAGAGGCTGCTTATGTCCCGAGGACTGGCCAGAAGATGGTGGCAGAGAGCAGTTCTCCCTTCCTCTTCCTTCACTTGGTTTATCACGGTAGTTTAATCCTCATAGACCCCAAGGTCCTCTGAACACCGCATTACACTGCTGCAATACACAGCAGTCTCCTGACTTGTGCCATCAACTTCCTTTTTATGCTTTAAGATAACGAAACAAGCTCAAAGCACTTGTTTATATCCCGTTCAGTCAGTTAGACCTGGGCTGAGTACACTCCACATTCCCACGTCTGCTAAAGAAGCAGGCAGCATGACATCAGGTTTGGTAGTGATAAAAATCAAACCTTTTCTGGAGCCATTATTGCCTAAAATGTTAATGCAGTTTACTTTTTTCAGCTGTGATCGATAGCTGGGGGGAAAGTGCCCATAAATTACTAAAGGCAAATACCATTCTATTAGCACTCAGGAGATTTTGCAACATTTGCCAGTCTCTGTTTTACTGGAAAAAGAAATTAATTTGCTGAAAGCCTGGGTTTTTACCTGTCTTTGTCCTTCTCTGCAATAGAGGGATATTTTTATCATGAGTCATTTAGGAGATGTAATTCTAATGTACTATAGCTATAGGTTTCAATTAATGTTCTACCTCTCTGTCAGCTTTACATCCCGTGTTTTATGAAATCATTAACTATTGTCATGTTTCTATTATGATACTATTAGGAAATAAAGAGACGTATGTAAATGGAGATGTAAAATAAATGTAAGCCACTTCCTAGGAGCAACATCTGTGCACTATCATACATGTTTACACTAATTTTCTAAAGATTGTTCCATTCATTACAGAGCATTGTTACTTGCTGTGGCACAACCCTTATTTCCATGCATTTAGGGACTGAAGCAAAGAGAGGGTAAATGAGAGCCTAATCAATACCACTTTTCATTTTGCTCCTAATGTGCTGCCTTTCCCTTTCTTTTCTTCATGAACAAATCCAAAAAAGATCCTGATGTTACAGTCATAAAATGTAATTCTTCTGCAGAAACACAGACAATAATGCTCTCTGTATTCAGGCGTATTGCATATTCTAATGGCATTTGGCTAAATTGAGTATGGATTTAACATCAAAGGCTTCATGAATTTTTCAAATGAGATATTAAAGTCAATATTTCAAGTGAAAGATATTTCAATTTAGTTGCATACACAACAATAAAAAACTTCTACAAGGCAGAGGTACTCGTGGCTCTGGCAGTATTAGTTCATTCAGGAAATTATTAGTTTATAAGAAAATCAAACAGAAGGTTGTGATACGGCAACGACACTGAATAAATGAGACTAACCGATACGCGCTAACGTACTTTATCTCTTGGAGGCTGAAGCAGAACTTGCCACTGGCATGTTCGGTGCTTCAAGCAGGGCTGCGTTTGGGGAGCTTTCATTTATTTATTTTGTAAATTCCAGCGGGTAGCATCAAGATTTGCATTCAGAACCTCAGAAAGCTGCTTATTCTCATCTCTGAGAGGGCCAGGCCGACTGTACGCGAGAAAACCTTCCAATCCTGGTTATCTGTTAATCTACACACAGTTTGCTCTATATTGTCAATGCTTATGCAATGCTGATTCTGCTTTCACAATGAGTTACTGAACATTCAGACTCGGTGCCTGCAAAAAATCCACTGAGTGTCCTGGCAGAGACAGACTTGCAAGCAATACAAACAGAGTCTGGTGATTTCTTTCATTTCCTTTACTATTTTAGGTCATGGAATGTAGTAAAATGCCCATTACATCATTAAAATGTTGTATTATAATGCCTTGACATACCACTGAAGAACACAGTATCACCTACCCCTCACGAGAGAGCTGGATGCACTACATATACACTTATGTAGCACTTATTTAGGCATCTGTAATCATAGTGGCATCGTGCTGCTCTAAGAACAAATGCATCATTTGTTCACACATGGGATAACAGACACATACCACTGAAGATGCAATTAATACTGATTTTTCTATTAATTCTTGTATTACTAACAAATAATGATAATCAATAATAATAATTAATAGTACTACTATAAGAAGACATACTGCACTTGCAGTCATCCACTGCTGCTACCAGTCAAAATACAAAAAGGCTTACATGATGCTTCCACATAAGCCCCAGCCAGTTCTTGCAAGTGCCCTTAAACACAGCTGGGAGGACAAATCTCTTTGGATACCAGGGTAAAGTTATACTGGTTTAAAACTGTGATTGTCAGGTACTTTGGGCCCCAAACTGGACATTAATACAAAAACCTCTGATCCTAAACACATTTCCTTGGAACCAGTGGGTTGTTCGACTCAACAATATCCACTCACGGTATTGGCACTTACTGTGAGAGCACTTCTAGGGCTCACAAGATCCCGAAAAATGAAGCTGGCTGCAACTGAATCTTAACCTGATAGAGCCTATTTCTATCATCCATGGTGGTTGCTGGGCTGATAGCAAACACTGACTTGCTACTCAGAACTAAACACAGCTAGTAGCCTGGTGGGGAACACTTGCAGAGACTACAGCATGCCATCTTCCCCCCTTACAAACACTACATGATTTGCAGCACTGTTTAATTTCACCAGTTTGCACTCTGTAGGGTTTTGGGTCCTAGACAATGAATGATCTCTTTGTTCACCCCTAGAGCCATTCTAAAGCTCAGTGTTCAAAGCTCTATAGTACTTCCATAAAACAGAAAGTACCACCATCTCAAAGGCAATCAATCAGGGATAAATACCATCTTCAGCAACAGTACTCTCAGAAGAAGTATTTCCTGTGATAACAAAGGTAAGGCAGAAGTTTTGTATGGACATTAAGATCCATAATATCTAGAATGATATAAAATTGCTTCTGGGGCTGGGGAATACGATTTCTTCTTCAGTTGTGATTTGTGTGCATCCTTGAGATCATTTTGCAAACTACAGTTCACACTTAATGAGTCAGCAGTTCATCCCAAAACTTCCAGTTGAAACAGTTGAAATGATTGGAATTTTGATCTTTTTTTATGACATGACTTAAAAGGACACTGTTAAGAGTAAAGATTCCTCAATGACCTTCATTCACTCTGAGAATCAGTGTTTAAGGAATGATCCTCCAAATTCAATAATTTAATACTTTCTCTCTTGATTATAGAGATGAACATATAGTCAAGAGTACCTTTCTTGCAAGATCTATGTCAAGATGAGGTCAAACCATTATTAGAGCACTGGTAACTAGAAAGGAATATTTGGAAGATCAGAAGAGGAGACCAAGCTGTAGGATTTGATCTTGGACAAGCAAACACTATGCCAATAATAAAGTCAGTCACATATCGTGCTGTACATAACTTTTGTGCTTAATACAAGTTTTTATTGAAAACACATGTATGGATTATCCACAGAAATAAACTGAAGAGTTTGTGCTACCTAAAACGTGCTCTTGACTGTTTATTAACTGGTGATAATCTGCACTGATCCACGTTGCAATTCCATTGCAGATGTTGCTGACATTAAGATGTATGGCAAGGGAACTACAGAAAGAGCTGATTTAAACAGGTATTCCACACTAACTCAACAATGTACGCAGTGCAAAAATGACTTTCATGGGAGTTCAAGTTTTCTACTTTATTCTTTGCAGTTTTATGTGTGTTGTTATAAATAAAGAGTAAAGAAAGTCTTTTGAAAGTCATTTGATTTCTCTAATTTCATAGCTTCCCAAAATTTGCTGGCTTGTTGTTTAAGTTTCCTTCTTACTGGAGGCTAGAGAAGGAACTGTAATTATGTAGTCAGTCTGAACCTCATGGCATAGGAAAGGCTGCTTACATTTTGTCAGATGTACCATCCCTACAGCCGGAGCAAGCACAGCTGCTCTCAGACTTGTTAATACGTTCTGTAGGGAATGAAAGGCTTGAAAAGGATTGTGCTTCTGTGCATTTCCCCTGCTCCACACAGCAAGTGGAGTTGGCAGTCCACCAAAGCTCCTGCACTGTGCACAAGAATGTGTGGCGTTTCATTAAGGAGGAAGTAATGCCTTCGGGGTAACGCATAGGACCGTGTTTGTTACAGAGGAAGAGCCATAAAGGATGAAGGAGGCAGTCAAAATGCTGAGACACAAAGATGGGAAATGAGTGTAGGACTAGTGAAGAAATGATCCCTGGATCACATTGTAATTCTTTCTTTTTCTTCCCATTTGTTATAGGCTCAGTCCACAGCACTAGCTCTCCATCTAGGTAGAGGTAAGATATACCAAGCACCTCCCATGTCTCTATCTGGGAAATACATTTATTATGAAGTCTTAGGTGGTTTATAGCACCTGTGATAGTCCTCCAAGCTAGGTGAATTTTATATGCTTTTACAGAGTGACAAAGCAGGAAATAACTTAAGGAAACACCTTAGTCAGTAGAAATCAAATTAAAAGCTCCATGTAGGTCATCTGAAAAGCCTAAAAGGCAATCAAAAATCAAACTGTTTACCAGGCACACCAGGTACAAGAATAGGAACAACCTCAGTACAAAGTATAATAAACAGATTTCTCTAATAATGTAAAGTACACAGATGCTTTCTCCATCAACTCCTTACATATTTTGGAAGTCACACAGTATACCAATGAAGGCAAAAGGAGAACTTACCCAACTTCATACTTCCGCAGTGAGCTCTGTGTGCTCGTCCACTCACCTCCCTGAAGAAAAGAAATGTTACATGTCAGGAATGAGTCCAGTAATTATCTTCTAACATAGGAGCAGTGCCAGCAGCACCCTGGTAATGGCAGCATTAATGTCCAAAGTTTACATTTCCAAAAGGGAAAACATTTATAGGCACAATCTGGGTATTTTAACTGTCACAGACCTCAGAGATCTGATACTGCTTAGCCTTGTGGCCAAGGCATGAGGCCACTGGTATCTCTCTGCCATCAGAACAGACCTTCTTACTACTTCTCTAATAAGCTCAGTAATTAATCCAACAACATTTGAAGAAGAAAAGGGCCCTATCATTATTAATAAGCAAGACATAAAGGAAAAAAATACTTATTTTGCTAAAAATAGATCATGAAAGCACTTCCTACTCCATGATATGACCAGAAAACAACAGAAAGCTCTAAAGGTCTACAGTAGTTCAAATTAATTGTACTCCTTATAAATCTCAAAATCCAGAGACTAACTTTAACAAAGCTGTTTGGTCAGTTATTTCTCTTACCTGTCAAAACACAGCAAAGCAATAAAAAAGGCACCAAGCTCACTCAAGAAGAGCACATATGAAGGATGAGGCATCTTCTATACGAGCGTAATCAAATGCAGGTTTGTACCAAAAATGTAAATAAGTACAGATTGCCAAAATACTTAAATAATAAAGCACTCCATGCAATTCCAATGAAAATGAGATGAACTTTTGAACAAGATACGAGTGTACACAAGTCGTTATATAGAATATGGCAACGCTTGGCTAAAACTTGTGTGGAGTTCCTCACTTTAATGAGCACAGCCTTCACCCACAAATTAAACCCCAACAAATAAAAGATACGAGGATGATCTCACTTGTTGGCACTTGATCAAATTGCAATTTGTCCCAGGAGTTGTGAAGCCACTGCCTTCTAACACATCCAGAACTCTTTGCTTGTTGACCTGATCTGTATAAAGCCTGAGCTTTTGGGGTTCTTTTCTGGCTACAGCAATTGCTTTTTCCCCTATCAAAACATTTGGCTTTATGGAAATGGCAACTTAATGGCTAATTGCAAGCACAGCATGATGTTTAAAGTTAAATGGTGCTCACTTCACTCTGGAGTATCAATGCACCATTGCTGAATAGAAGTATGTTTCTTTGTACAATACAGCAAGTGGTCCAACGTTAGTGTGCAGTGTTGCTACATTAATAGCAAACTTCAAGAGCTACAAAGTATAGTCTAAATATTTAACATACATATATTACCATAACTTTAAACCCAGCAGTTTTCATTAATCATACAATTGCATGCTTCCTCATTTGCAGCCAGCTGATTGAAATACAGATATATTGTCTTGAACATCATAGAAAGTGCAGGCGCTCAGCCATTCTTACAAAATAGTAGTTTCTAAACCTTGTTTCATCACTCTGCCTCCTATTTCAGATTACAAACATTGTTAAAAGATTCCAGCACAGAAATAGACAGAAAAGATCCTACATAACATAAGAAGGGGCATGAATTTTCTGCCAAAACAAGACTAAAGCTTCAGGTAGAGAATGGCTCAATCAACGCCCTCCGTCCTATTACTATTTACTATAAGGAAAGCCTGAAAATAGCTTAAGAAACTATCAATAGACAGCTGTAGCTTTACATTTTTATTTACATCTAAAAGCATATGAAGCACAGGAAAGTCCATGCTGAAATAAAGTCATTTCTTAGAGAATGGGTCCACAGTCTATAGAGATTGTAAGAAATTTCTTGTCCAAATCTGAGTGAGTCTCACATGAGTTCGATAACTGGAAAGGGACGATTTTATCTCTGACCTTGGCCCTCTAATCATGTCATTTACTCTGAGATTGTATTCTTTAGAAGGGATGCAATGGGTGTATCTCTGGTAAGAGTCTGCATAAAACCCAAAGCAAACAGCAAAACCCACAAACCAGGAACAGCATTTCATACCACAGAAACAGAATCACCATTTCCTATTATCTACATAGGAAATTATGATCTTCAAAAAAATCAAAGATATTTGAAATTCATCTTTCCCCCATTTTCCACTTTTAACAAATAGAAATGTTGCTTGTTCATTATAATCTGAAAACCAGAATACAGTGTCTGTCCATTATCTGTCTGATAAACTCCTCCTGGTGAATCGGCTGCACAACAGAGAACACAAACAATACATGAAAGATCCCATGGAAGATGGGGTCTTGCATACCTAATCCTGTTTGTGGATGCAGCCCTATGTAGCAAGAGCTACACAGTATAATCATCTTTTACAGAATGGATTATTACTTATAAAGCACCATAAGGAGTCTTGCACACCATCTGACAGGATTAGTTATTATTCCTCTAATACTCATTGTCTAGCAGTGAATATACACTGGACACAATAAGCTACATGTTTATAATTATAATTTATGTACATATTTCCACAGATTTTCTTGGAGAATGGCATTTTGCTGTGAACTGAATGCAGAACCAGGAACCAAGAGCTCTTCACTTCTAGGAACAAGTTCTTGAGCCTGCAGCTTTAAGCAAAGCACATTTGTAAAATGAAGATAGAAAACACCATCTTGCCTACCTAGAGAAGGGCACTGGAAACATATTCATACTTCAGAACCAGAAGCCAAGACCAGCAAATTCATAATGCATTTGGCAAGGCAGTATTGCACAATGCGCTGCAACCCCAGGGTCACATTGGCACCCTACTGTATCCTCTCTGTACGCTTTCCAGGGTAAGTTAAGTCTCTGCTTGACCTCTAAACCTGTAGATAGTTATAGCTGATAAACCATAATCACAGTTTGGCTCCATGGCTTCAGGACAATTAATTGGATTCCCAAAGGTAAGGAAGCAGGCAAATGTTTGCAGAGTGAGGGCTACATTTGGGGAAGGGCCAATTTCCCCAACTGATAATGTATAAATAAAACCCATGCCTAATTTGCTTCCATTACTAATGCTTTATGTTCTAGATAATTGGAAGCAAATCAGAGGCTTTATTTTAAATTGTTTACATACAAATCTTATTTTCTTAAAGAGTAGAAATCAACACCCATTTCTCTTCTAATTTGATGCTGTTGTCACGTATTACAGAGACTGAGCATAAGGAGCTAAGGAGCTTTTTTTTCCTCCATTATCTCACTATGTACTGATGTGAAACATTTGATATAACACTACCCAACTGAAATCAGCTTAAGAACTAGTTTGATTTGGAAAACACCAGATAAATGGGAAAATCACCTCAAAGGTTTATTAGGGCAGTTTCATATATGATGAACACACAAGAAAGTTTTCCCAGCCATTTTGAAGATACTGCTTGTATTCTTCATACACATTACAAGAAAGGAATTCATGCAACTGAGCATGCTATTAAATAATATACATATTCACACATGTGAATATCATTCTGGTCTATCACATATTGAAGCATAATCAGTTGTGAGTTAAACTGGTATGAGTACTTTCCACCCCTGTCTCCATACCTGATCAAAGAGTCAGCAAAGGTAGAGTTACTACCACCTATCACATGTCCTTCAGAGCTCTGCTTTCTTGCAAGTACCATGATACCACATCCACTGACGATGCTACTCTTGGAACACATTCCCTAACCTTGACTTAGCAGTAGGTGTTTGGAACTTGTTCTATATCCTGTGATGACTGAAGCTTGTCAAGGAGACATAATTCTCTGTTAAATCCTTGTCACTTCTTCACAGCAACCATCAGATTACCTAGGAATTACCTGCAAGGATACAAACCACCTCATTTGAAGCCAAATTTGGAACTGCAGAAAGTTCAGTACCTGTGAAATAGCTGCTCCTCTCTAACCATATCATGGCTTTCTCTCACTTGGGGAGCTCACACCAGTCATGAGATTTTTGATATTATCTGCATTTTTCAGAACTCCTTAACAATGGTGCTCATAATTTGAACGAAAGTACAAGGAATTGCATCTGTCAGTATGCTCCACTCCTCAGAATGCAGCAGTATAAACAGTAATGTCTGACGTACTACGAGCAGGAGGTAACGCCGAGTACTCTGCTTGACAGAAGAAGTGCAGAAAGAGAAGTCAGGCTGCCTAAGGAATACTCTTCAAGTAGTTCAGGCTCTCTTACAAACACTTTCCATGCAGTTCTGGATCCGAGTAATTCCAGCATTGTCTGTTTTCTAAGAACACCAGATCCTTAATGGAAAAAGTGCTGCTAGCTATGTGTTCATTAGAATTGGAAATGGAGAGTCACTCTTCTAGCCTGGAGCCAGAAGGTGGGCTATCTCGGAGGCAGGGTTGATAGCTTTTGAATACCAGATGAAGTCTATAGATACAAGGCTGGTGTCAAGTGACAAGAGCCTTAAGCAGATGGATGACAGTGTGTGAGCACTATGGGCTGTTGTTAATTTCCTAGCTAGAGATAATGCTTCTTTAAAATTAAAAATGAGTCATTGGAAAACAGCCTGAGAGGCCGTAGCCTGCAGATCTCAGGCCTCCTGGCAGGCCTGCACTGGGGGGACATGGGGTTTTAGAGTTATGAAAATTAAAATTGCATGTTAGAGAGAAAGAAAATGTAATTGTTTCTCTTACTGGCTCTTTAAGCTATTCATAGTCTGGATTTGTAATTCACGAGTACTTTTGCAGTAAAATGGAATAAACTAGTCATAGTAACTCACAGGCAAGATATAGATGGGCAGTGACAAAGATGCGCGATACTAATGAATTGTCAAGTGGCAAGATGTGGGCTTTGTGTTTGTAACTAGGCTTTTATTATTTTAGCATGGCCATATACAAAGTCCTTCCTTTTCACTATAGGACTTTTCACTGACGTTGGGTTATGTTGAAAATAGCACTTTTCCTCTGCTTTGATCTTGGGATGAGGATTTCCTGTCATATCACTCGCAAGAGCGTCAATGTATTTCAGTATCAAACACAGACAGGGCTGTCTCATTGTTTCCTTGGCTCCAAATACATGACCAGACATCAGATTCAGGGTGAAATATCTGAGAGAGTCCAGTCTGAAAAAGAAGTAACTTACCTCCAAAGGGAAAAAAAGGGAACTACAGAACGAGTACACAAGTGTATCACCTCTCATGCTAGTCCCTGAGGGCTATCATGTGCTATGCTATCTAGAGCCTACTGGGGCACTCACCACCATCTCAGTTTAGGGAAACAGTGAAGAATTCGAACAGTCAGGTGTTCAGAGAGGCTGGACTCTGGCTGTTGATATAGCCAGGACTGATTTTGATCCCTACGAGTATTTATTAAGGGCACTGTAACAACTTTATTACCTTACCACCAGATTCTGGCAGACCTGAAAAACACACTGTAGGAAGCACAGCCTGAAACCCTAGATGATTCCTTTACTGTTACCATCTATCCAATGTAGAAATAACCACACCTAGCAACTTCACAGCACTTCTTGCCCCTACAGATGTTGATGCCCATTAAATATCATTATCGCTATAATCCCTATAAGGAACAAAGTGCTACATCTCAGTCGGAAGAACCCAGTCCTTGTGACACTCAGTCCTGTATCCTGGCAGCTTGAACATAGGTTCACATAGTTTCTAAATCCATAACACCGCTGAGCTGATCTAAAAGGCTGCAACTCTATTCCAACACACTCTACACTGACTCAGCACCATTGAGCTCAGCAGTATTACTTAGAGTTTACACGCATGTGAATGAGGGCAGAATTAAACATGGGATATTTAAACAGATGCTCTTCAAAGCTTAGAAAGAAATGAGAGGAAAGAAGGGGAAGAATACGCATACAGTGAATTAGCTATCCTGCATAATACACAGCAATCAAGGTCACACATCAATATTCAGGTACAGTGCACTGCCCATGCAATATTGTACTGGTTCCTCTCAGTGACAGTGACAGAGACCTCTGTGCACCGGGCTTTACAGCACTGCAGGACAGAAGTATGAAGCGCAGAGACTTCAGTCACAACGGCATCCAGGTACGTGGGCGCAGCAGCAGCCATGTGAAAGCAGGGCTCATTTCCGCTTGAAGGTGAAAGGCTGACTTCACAGAAAAGCTCCTCTCTGTTTTTCAGCCCTATACAATGCCACCTGTCTCATCAGCAGGACCACTCGAAAGGGATGGGCCTCAAGGCACCTCAGTCCCAAGGTTCTCCATGCCTCATTCTTCATCCACGCTGCTAGTAATGTACCATCACTGGCACAGTTACACCTGAACACTCTGGTGCTGCCAAACACCTGGCTTGATTTTCCACTGTCCAAATGAAAAATAAGCATAATCTGCTTTTTGAGGATACAGCAAATGAGGGAGTTCATGACAAATTGTGTTGGTTTATGCAGAATAGTGATAATAAGATACAAATGAGAATTTTTTGCTTAATGAATAATACTAATCACGTTTCAACAAATGCTGTGCCCTTCTAATTAGAGAGAATGCATAAAATCAGCTTAATTTATTTGTGACTAGTTATACATAGTTTAAATATTTACTAGAGATTTACTCTAACGTTTGAAATGATTTTAAACAGTTCTTGCAGGGAAAGCAGACCTGGTAACAGAAAAGAGGTTACAATTCCAACTTCTCTCCTCGCTTTCGTTATGCAGTGCGTGATGCATACCCTCAGTTTTCAAGATGCAAGAGAAAGGATATTATTGATTTACATGCTAATTCTCCAACTGTTACTAATTTTCTTGATTCCTGCTTCCAAAGTTGCACTTCCAACATTCATCACTGTAGTACACTAGAGGGGCTGAGCATCTTTTTCAATAAATTACAGGAACTAGGACTAATTATAGTGATATTAACTATGCAAAGTAATGTGTAACTTAAAATGGATACGTTTATCATTTCAAATTATGCTTTTGACTCTTGATGGCCTAATACATGGATGCTTTTTTTTTTAATATAGATTATGAACTCTGCTGTATTTTTTTTTTAATATTTCACAATTATAGACATACCTTGTGAATTTGATGAATGGAAAAACAGCATTTCTATCCCATAAAAAGCATAGTGGGTAGAGGACAAGATTAGTACCAAGGACGAGTAGGGCCAAGTCCTGATTGTTTTAGCATAGCACTCAGGCTTCAGCTTGAGCAGTGCCATGAGCATGTATTTAGCCCATGGGATTGGTACCATATAGAAACATAGAATCACAGAATCAGCTAGGTTGGAAAAGACCTTTAGGATCACCAAGTCCAATCATTTCCCCAGTGCCACAAAGCTCATAATGCAAGTTGCTTGGTTAACAGTGCCAGCAGTGCCTAGCAGTGAAGGCAAAACCATCACGTGTAACTGGCTGTTCATAGTATGCAACGTACGTTGTAAAGGCTCAAGATCGAGAAGATTTAAAGCAATGGCAGTGCAGTAGTGCCCCATGTAAGAACTTTATATAGCAGCTGGGCTTTTTAGCTCATGTGTGGCACCACATTGTTATAGTTCTCCTTCCGATCTGGAAGAAAAGCAGTCTCTGTCACAGCAGTCATTGTCACATTACCTAGTATTTGACGGCACGGAAGTATAGCTCTATGTAAGCAAACAAACCTAAGGACTAACACAGGGTGGTACGCTGCAGAGACACTGCCAGGGAAAATAAAGCCATACAGCTGGACAGTGAAATGCTTTCGTGACAGGGTCTGCAGGAACTGATTGCCAGAGAGCACAGAGCTTGGCCAGACCCTTCCATGAGGTTAGACTGCTCTTTTCCACTATACCAGAACACTTCAAGCTTTACTCCCTGAAAAAGAACCCCACATGCAGACATCTTCAGGGGCTTACCAGAGGAACATCTGGACTTTGGACCTCTGCCATTAGTGCCCTGCTCAGCAAATACATCCACTTTTCTTCTAAATATTGGGATGGATGCTCTTATGCTTGGACGGTACTATCCTTAAAACCCTGCCACCTTTCCTGGGCACATTTGCCCATGAGAACTGCTTCCCATGGGATTTGACCCCTAGTTTCCTCCAACAGTCAAAGGTGACTCTTCCTAAGGTCCAGGGACTGCACTCTGCACTCTCCTTCCTCATTTCCCTCAGGATCTTGAACTCCACCATTTCGTGGTCATTACAGCCAAGGCTACCACTGATCTCCACATCTTCAACCAGTCCTTCCTTGTTAGTGAACAGCAGCAGATCCAGCTGTGAATCACCCCAGCTGGCCCTTCTAATACCTGTATCAAGAAGTCACCCATGCCACCCTCCAGAAATCTTTCTGACTGCTTGTCTCCCAACATCAGTCTTTCCATCAGATTTCAGCTCTTCCAAAGGTAAAGGAAGTGCAAACAGAGGTTGCCTTCATTTAAATGCCTTCAAAATTTAAACAAAACTACTAGTATTTTAGTTATGCAGTCTTATGAAGTGGAGCTTTTGCATATATTTATAATGGCATTTTATGGCAGCCTGAGCACCTGCAGTGTTAATCTTCTACCCACTGGACAACAGGCAATGAGTTACTTTATGATACGATGCAACATCAATCAAAAGCTTCAGCATTGCACAGCAGAGTAGATCGGGCCACTACACCATTTGATGAACAACAGAAAACACAGTAGGTACCACTGAGGAGCTTACAGGTACACATA
Source organism: Coracopsis vasa (assembly GCA_026283785.1). Lineage (NCBI taxonomy): Eukaryota > Metazoa > Chordata > Aves > Psittaciformes > Psittacidae > Coracopsis > Coracopsis vasa. Next base: position 55,299 of record JANHGB010046752.1, read on the forward strand.
CCCTTTCCTGGCCCTGCAAAACACCTGGAAATCGAGCACATGGGTTGGGAATAAAGCTGGAGAAGGCTTAAGGAAGATTTCTGTGTGCTATCATCACAGCTGGAGCTCTGATTTCTTGAGGAACTGTAAGCATTGACTAGCACTTCTATTGTTACTAATATTCCTAGGCTTCAAGGTCTCATTGTGCCTGTTGTTTTGTGTTATCATCTGTACAACCAGTGCCTCTTCTGATCAGCAGAAAACAAGTTAGTGGTGAGCTGGACACCACTAACAGCATCAAAACATAAATCAATCCCTTTAGAATGATGCTCTCTCTTGTGGCTGAGCTGTTCGTCAGTTACCCTGGCTGGCTACGTGCTATGAACACTCACTGAAGATAATTTTGGCTCTTAGAAACTATATTGGTAACCAGGAAGGAAGTCAGCCACACTTCCTCTCATAAGAGGAAATGAAATGCTCTTCTTGGAGGCCTTTAAGGAAGGCCTTTTCCTCTGTACAACTCCCAGGAGGGTTCCTTCCACTCAGACTTGTTCACTGTATCACTGTGATCACTGTACCAGCTCCACTCCCTGAGCTTCACACAGCTCTGCCTTCATGTCACCGGGAAGGACAGAACTACTACTGAGGCTTCCTCTTGCTTCTGAGGGTAATGCAAGACCCAGGGGCATCAGTGATGTCCACTCTCCTTAGAGAGTCTTCTCCCATTCCCTGTTCCTCACTCTCCATTATTCTCCAGCTTATCATGTAGTCTGAAGACCTGGCCCTGGTACAGCAGTCTATCTTCTAGGTAGTTTACAGACCCACTCCCTGCACAATCTGCACACTCAGCTAGTCCCTAAATGCCTAGAAAAACAGTAAGAGGATTTGCAAAACAGAGTCTTGAAAGAATTGGAATATGCTGATGTGCTCTCTTGAAACTCCAAATACAGCAGAGAATAGAGCCACAGAGTAAGTTGTGCTGGAAAGCACCACAGAAAGTCAACTCATCCAACCCCCTGTCAAAGCAGAGTTAACACAACAAGGTTCAGTCAAGTAAGCAGAGTCTGCAAACCCTCAGGGTAACCTGTTCCAATATGTGATAGCTCTCATAGGGAAAAAAAACCCTCTTATATCTAATGAGAATGCTTTGTATTCTAACTTGCATCTCTTGCCTTTCATCCTGCACTGTGCATCTCCGAGAAGAGTGTCTCTGTCTTTTCTAGATTCTCCCATTTGTTAACTGTAGACAGCAACAAGATATCCCCTTAGCCTTCCTGAAGCTGAGCAATTCCAGCTCTCCCCCTCTTCTTGTATGTACTGTGCTCCAGAATACTTCATACACAGTGGTTCTGATTACTAAACAAAATGCAATTCAAAGAAGCTTTGGTAGAAGACAATTTCTGAGACTATTTAAAATCAGAAGTGAAAATCACTTACTAGCATCATTTACAATTTTAAAGCACAGCTCACAGCTGTCCTAGTTATGTTCTTATCAATCTCTTCTGGACAAGTATTCTCAAGTCCTTTACCTCATCTAATGTTTTCTAATTCTCCTCTCAAGAAAATTTACTCTCAGGAAGTCATTGAGTTCACAATCTAATTAAATGAAAATGCTGGATGATAAGATTTACCACAGATGCATCAGCCACGCTCTTGAAGTAGAGCTCAGAGATTCTCCAGTTTGAGAATTCCTGATCCAAATCTAGGTCACTTTAGAAACTCTCCAAACACTATGTCCAAAACAAGGAATAATGAGGTTCTGCCCCTGTAATATCTTCTGGATCTCAACACTGTTCATCATCACTTAGAACAAGCGCACAGCTTTCACCAGCACAAGAAAGCTGAAGAGTTTGTCTACAATTCAAGACATTTAATGTAACTGAAACTGTGTATGCACTCTGCTTGGGCACTTACCTCTCTTCTTTTATGTTGCAGTGAAAGGTAACAATGTAAAGCTTGTAACAACTGAACTACTACCAGGTGTAAAATTGCACACCTCTATAAAATTGTCCTCTTTCTAAACAGGATCTTTGGGTTCCATGCTTTTAATATTGTACTTACAGATCAGAATCCCAGACCCCATGCTCGGCTGTATTCTGATTAGATGTGATCTAGTGAAATGCTTTTTCACACTGCACTCTCTTTCTGTAGATCTTAATTTCGATTGCATTTGATAAAGCTGTAACATTAAAAGAATTAGACATTTATGTTTAGAGCTGCCCAGGTCTAATCTAAAAGCTACAGAATTCTAAATATTGTTCCATGAACCTTTTCCCCCCATATAATGCATTTTTTAGGTCCACAATGCCATGACAAGACTCTAAACATATACACCAGTAAAGCATCTGGAAATCAACCTGCTCTTCTTCCCAATGGACATCAGTTTAAAGACAGAAAACTAACAAATTAATTTGCCTTGCAGGGGTGGAAGAAAGCCAAAACACGGTCACCATTATATATTGTGTGGAGAAGCAAAGTTCTTATATCTGAATAAGAACAGACAAGGATGGGGAGGCACACTATGGCTAAGAGACTACAGACACCATCCTTTGGGGTCCAGCCGCAAACGGGAGATCTAATGTTGAGTCCTTGAGGCTCTTAATTGAGATCATGAATCTCATCCAAACTCATACATGTAGTCATTGTGGAATAATCATCTCCCCTCACATTCCAAGCTTTCCCAATCAGTGCACTGCTGAGAATGAGGCAAGCTTTAGTACTAGGGGGGGTGGGATGGTTGTGGATGAGAATGAATGCTTAGGAGTCCTGCTTCTCTTTCTCCTCATTGTAAATTCCTGTCCATTGCCCATCCAACATAACTGATTATTCCCTAAAAAGCACAGAGTGATTTCAAGGGTAGTGATGCACAGCCCTTACCAATGCTTTTATTTTAAGCCTCAAAGATACACAAATTGATATATAAAGAGTGCTTCCTGGAGAATTTATAGCATCCAAATCTCCCATATTGAGAACAGTGAGGATTCTTGAAAGGAATGAAGAAATATAGCCATTTAAATTGTTCAGCATAATTAAAATACTCCTAACTAGCTAGTCCTAGAGAAGAGAAAATACTACAGCTTCATAGATGAAATATCAGTGCCTCCTTAGACAGATTTTAAATAAGGCTTAAGTGGGATATCAGTGAGTGCCTGAAATGTGTGTTTCCTTAGCTTCTCCAGAGAGGATTTCCTCTGATTCTAAATAGGAATAGCCTAATGGCTTTCACTCAGCTATGTTTCTGAACCTACAGAAAGTAGGCTCTCTTCCCTGACGTCTTTCCTTTGATCTGATATTAAGAGACATTCAATTGCCTGTAAACTCTTTCATTAGCCACTATATTTCAGAGGTACTGCACACTACAACTCCAACTTCAGAGGGAGGGGAGTGTGCTGGAAGATTGTGTCTATCTACAGTCCAACATCTTCATCAATGATACATGACACTGAGAGGCACCAAACACATCAGTATCCATATTCAGGTCGTGCCCACCTGAAAAGTGCCCATTTTACAGAAGTGGATGTGCTGAAGTGCAGCTGTGCCCAGCTGCCTGAGCCAGTGCATTGCTCTGCTCTAAACAGTTGGACTCAAAGAGCAGAACTGATGC